>JABFPM010000239.1:0-33841 GCA_022817325.1 Idris sp. 1 HC-2018
AAAAAAAAAAAAAAAAAAAAAAAAAAAAAAAAAAAAAAAAAAAAAATTAAACCAAATATGAATTGAAAGCGCATCATCGTCATACAATAAATAGCATCGGCCGTTAATTTTCTAGCAGTACGAAGTTTTCTTTTTGTGTTTTGTTTTCTTTACACTTAAGGAAACCAAATTGATCACACATTCTTTCTTTCTTTCTTTCTTTTAATTATTTTGTGTATATTCTCTCTCGCACATTCTTTTATAAACTAAAATTGTCGAATTCAAAATGCTCGTTTTTCGTGCGCAGTCAAACATTCTCTTCTGTGTTTGTTCGAAAAAACATCAATCAACAATAAACTTTTGAAAATGTCCAACAATCGTTATCCATTAGCTATTCACAAACTTTTGACACCATCTTCTCCATCTCGACGTCTGTGTCGATGTCGTGGTGCACGTGGTTGGAGCTCGAGCCCGCGGCTCCAGGGCTCGCCACGGCCGCACCGAGACTGTTGTTTTCGACGGTCGTGCGGGTGGGCGTCGTGCTCGCCGTCACCGAGGACATTTCGAGCGACGAGCCCGGGGAAGCCAGCGGTTCTGCCAGGTCCTCCAGGCCTACCGGTGTTGGCAGTTTATTCAGTTCTTCGCGCAGCAATTTGTAATTTTTCTGCAATTAAAATTATTATAAAATTAATTGATAATTCAATTTATTTTATAATTAAGATAAGTTAATTTAAGATGAATTTTTTTATAATTAAGATTAAATTTGTTAAAATAACTTGCCTTCAACTGGGCGAAATTAAGAGAACTACTTCTAGCAGAGCGACCTGAGTCACTTGTTTCTATATCTCGGATCCAATTTTCTATTTGTGCAATAATTTCGTGTCGTTTCAACCAGAAATGTGTGTGAATTACCTGCAAAAAATTATTATTATTATTGTAGATTATATAATTGACATAAAATATAATGTATAACATGTAAAAGTTGATCAGTTTTACCTCCTTAAAACAGGGGCACGGATGTCGAATTTGGTCAAGCATAGCCCACATCACGGTATGCTGATAAACATTGGCATTGTAGTCCTGACTAGACTGCGCTCCGTTTGGAGTTCCGCGCGCTCGCTCATAGCCTGGTTCGTTGAAATATGGTTCAGACACCAGGATTAAGGACTGAATTGATACTAACACCTAAAAACAAAATAACATTAGAATATTAATTTCTGGACAAATTTGAATCAACAAATTTATAGGTAAAATATTTACTTGAAGAAAACTACTAGTATGAGCGTTCCATTTCTCTTCAGGACGTCCATGCCAGGTGTTAAGTACACTCAGACATACTTTTCCGTCGTTGTACAAGTTTGGATTAAAGCGGACCGAACGACGTCCGGTTGTTTCTAAGTTGATCATCATTGGACTGTTGGGATATTCTACAGGGAAGTATACGTCAAACTCAAAACAACCATTTGCATAAGGTGTGCCTTCAGGTCCCGTTATCAGTACCTAAAATAAGTAACAACAAAAAGTCAAATATCTATTATTTTTAAATTAATTGTATAATTTCTTACCAACATTTTATATTTTATAACTAAATTTTATAATTGAATTTTATACTTTTTTAACTAAATTTTATGCTTTTCCAGCTAAATGTTATATTTTTACATCTAAAATTACAGTAAAAAGCATACTTTCATAATATCCAGTCTGTCTCCGTCCGTTCTGACAAACACACTACTACTGTAGGACAGTGGCAAGGAAGACTGCAACGTCACAGTTTCTTGTGCAAGTCTTTTCATTCTAGCCGGGTGACTCCTTTCGCCAGCCGCCCGCATGTTCGACTCAAAATGATAAGACACCGCAAACTTAAAGCCGGAACCCTCTTGATTTTCCACGATCATTTCGTACTGGTCTGTAATAAATAAACCAAATACAATTAACAAATCCAAATTATTAAATACCAACAAAGTAAATAATAAAAAAACTACTCACCAAACTGCAACTTCTTCATAACATCCAAATAACGTTCCTCGAGTGACTTGATCGGAATTTCCGGCTGCTGCGCACTCGTGCCCGCACTGTTGTCGGTATTACCGATCAGCCGTGCTGTGGCGCTCTGCACAATCCCCGTGGTGTTCTGAATGTCCGGGATCAGCGTGGACAGACCCTCGTCTTCGTCGGTATTCTCAGAAACTTTAATCACCCGGGTCTTGTTGGCTCTGGTTCGATTGATCTTCGAAGTGTAAGTGTCCACGTAAACCTTCATTTTGCTCAGCAGCGAGACGATCGACGGGTCACTGGAGCTGCTGTTGGGTTTTGGCGCCAGCAACGGCACCAGCTCGCTTCTCTCGGTCATCACTCGGATCAGTTGCAAGATCACTCGGTACAGAGGTATGTGTCGAGCCATGTCCAGCACGGAGTCGTTTCGCAGGTACGAACAGAGGGCTGGTAGCAGACAGGATCGTGCCAGGGAATCTGCGAAACCTGGAGGCAGGTCCTTCTGCGGTTCATTTTGGGTGGACCCAATGTAACTGGCCACCACGTGTAGCAGAATCTACAAGAATTTTTAGTTTGTGTTGTAAACATTAAATTGCTTTTTAAATTTAAGATTCAAATTTTTTAAAAATGAATTAAGGTTTTCTTTAGTCTAGCTAGCCAAAATAGAAATTGAATCGGTAATTTTATTTAAAACTAAAATTATGCTCTTTAATTAATATTGTTCCAAATATCGACATGAAAGAGAACAAATGTGTATACCATCAGAGAAATTTGAAATGAAAAATATCTTTATCTATAAGTATTCGATTAGTACACTGAGACAAATTCCAAACACACGTTGCTTACCACGGAACAGAACGGTTGCTTAAGGTTATCATAGAATGTATGCTTACTTTATGAGGAATTATTGCCCAGAATTGTAGGCACTCAGTGCCTAAAAATAATGAGTAATTATTGCCCGCTTTTACGGGTATATTTTATAGATCTTATTGTTGCAGTCACATAACATTTTTTTTTGCAATAAAATTGTAAATTTCTTAATTTATTTAAATCAATGAAACATATATTGATTTTTATTTCCAAAAATGTAAATAATTTATAAAATAGAGAAAATAAATTCAGATTTAATATTTGTGCTGATATTTTCAGTAGATAATATTTTTATTTGATGAATTTAATTAATTATGCAATTGCTTAAAATTCATTTCTTGTAGATGAATATACATTATTTTTACTAAATTAATTAAAGAAAAATGTGCTGCGCGGAAAACCGTATCGCCTGCTTTGCGCGAGGAAGTAACTTTTCTACCTAGTTAATCAATAATATGTATTGATAATTTGTTTCAAATGTATAATATTTAATAATTGACTTTTAAAAAATCAAAAAATATTTTTATAAATATGTAATGAAATGTATTTGTCAAACTTGAAAAATGCAATAATTATGTGATTTGCAAAAGTTTTATGTCTGGAAAAAAGGGTGAACTGTCATCGTCATTTGTCTTTTGCCTAACAGTAAGTTTACAACTGTAAATAACATAACAGAATTATCGTTAACGCATATCTTGAAAAGTTTATAATTCTTCTCCAAAATGTTAACTATAACAAACAGTTTTTAGCCGTTTCATCTAATTGTTTTTTCAGTTATAAACCTTGTGGCAGTTGAAATACACACAATTTCTTATGTAACTTGACATATTTTCATAAATTTTCAAATTCAAGTAACTCTTTGTTGTAAACGTTGATCTGTATAAAAAATATATAAATTCAGAAAAAAAATCAAAAAATAATAAAATTCTAAACAATTGTGGTTTATCTAAAGCTCACCATGTATAGTGGGCCAGAGAACCCTGATTTTTTACCAAAAAATGTAGTACCAAAAAGACGCACTACATAACTTTTCTTTTTTTCGTTTTCATTATTGGAATATCTAATTTTTAAAAAACTTGCTCTTTTAAAAAATGTATACTACTGAAAAAACCTTTTTTCCGAATTACTAAATTTTCTCAAAATATATTATAGATTAAGATAAAACCGAACTAATCATAAAATTTAATTTTTTGATAACTACTTACATAACGGTTTGTTTTAAACTTTATTCCCTGGTACGACGATCCTACAGTTTCAGACTAAATAATTGTTGTCTTGAAAAATGCAACAGAAAAATTCAAACTCAATTTGTTATACAATTCGAATGCTGAAACAACCTGATTTTTTTTAAATCTGGTAGCATTTTATCTAGCTGAAATTGTATAAATTTGTATGAAATTTTATATTTGGACAAATTTTAATTAATTAGTAAATCTTATATAATACTTATTATAATTTAGGTAGACATATATGTTGGAATAAGTCATTTTTAAATTTTAGCGCTATATTATTATGATTGTGGAAAAATTCAATAGCAAATTGTATAGTAGAATTTATTAACATCTAATTTACGATACCACATTTATGAGCTTTTATGCAGAAATTCAATAGTAATAAACTTTAATAAGAAATTTTAAATGCCAAGTACATTTGCGATCATTATTCACTATAATTGAATATAATCTCATAAAATAAAATTTCATACAAATTTATACAATTTTAGCTAAATAAAATGCTACCAGATTTTACACACAGAAAATCAGGTTGTTTCAGCATTTGAATTGTATAAAAAGTTGAGTTTGAACTCAATTTTTCTATTTATTTTTCAGGCTATTTCAAGACAACATTTATTTAGTCTGTAACTGTCGGATCGTTAAACCAAAGTTATGCTCTCGAGATTAATACTTTTTATTTGCCAAAATTTGAATAACTTGGACTATTTAAAACATAAGATATTAAATCTGCCGTACAAATTACAAAAGTTGATAAGTACATTAAACGTAAATTCAAGAAAAATGCAAAAAACTATTCAAACTAAAAAACAACCTTGAAAATTAATTTTTATGAAATTTGAAGTCTCTCTTAAGGTAAAAATGATACGTTCTTTCTGATTCTGCAATAAAAAGTAATTTTTTTTAATTATAAAACATTGAAAATGCATTTATGATGATTTTTTTAATAAAAATCATTTTAAAAAGCCGTAAATGCACTTACGGCTTTTTTTCGGCAAATATTTCGAAAAATGCCTAATTTTACAAATTATGAAAAGTGATAAGTGACATTTTTTATTGTAGCGTGTCAACTATATATCAATATTTGATTTAAAAAGGAATCGAATCTTAAAGAATAAATAAAGGTTTTGAATTAAATTAATCATTTTTTATTAATTAATACTTATTAAAAACACATTACACAATAAAAAAAGTTTCTTTTTAATCAATTAAGACGTTTTTAAAAAAATGATACATAATAATTTGTTTTTTTTTTTTTATTTTTTGATTGATTTTCAATTGATAAAATTATTTAACCCGTGTTAATCGTCCCCTAGTGAAATACTAAATGAAGTTACGTCTTTTTAAATTTGGAAAATAAAATTAAAAAAAAACATTAAAACCGAACAAGAAAACCGTAACTACAAACGTTTTTTAAATTTGTATCAATGACCGTAATCTCGTTGCAGTGTCCAAATTTTCATGTATTTACGGTTATTTATATCAATTTTCAGATTTTTGTGTTTTTTTCTCATAATTAAATTGATTATAAAATTGTAAATATATTCTAATTAAATATTTTATTTATATAGTTAGATGCAGAATTTTTTACTGAATCGATTGGTATAAAAAAAATCATTTTTGAAAAAGTTGCGACTTATCAACTTTTTTTCTCAGCACGGCAGAAATTTCAAATGCACATAGCTTATATATATATAAAGTATTGCAAATATATAAAATATATAAAATATATATACATATATTCTTTTTGCAAAACTTTCAGCGAATTCTGACGTTTAGAAGCTAACTTAAGTCCTATCTTAAATCAAAAGGTAAGACTATCTTAATATATTTCTTATGAAGGTTTAACTTTTGATAAATTTCTAACCGTAACATGTTCCTCCTCCCACTTCTGTCTCAGCAAACTCTGCTCAACATTCCAAGCCTGTTGCGTGGACCCAGTTCCATACCCAGTGCCCTTTGCCCAATAGTGTTGTTTATTTTCCGGCTTATTTTTGGTCTCCCCCACTCCGTTGGGCACACTGCTAGCTGCGACTTCACCATCCAGCTGGTGCGTGAAAATTGCCAGACAGTGCAGCAGCAGCCCCACCGCGCCAATTTCGATCATCGTGCGGCGCAGCAGTAGACCGTCATCGGTATTAGCAGGTGTGTCGTCCAGCAGCTGTTTGAGCACTAGGAAGGGCAAAGTTGGCAGGGAGTTTGCGATGGACGACGACAATATGTCGTTGCCATCGCCGTCGTCGGTGACGCCCAACGCCAGTCTAAGCAGACACTGTGCCCTCTTGCGGTCGCGCAGCAGCACTTCCGAGTAATTTGGCAGTCGGAGGAACAGACCGAAGGCCGCGAGCGAGTGTGGCGGCACGCAGGGCGTGGGCGGGGGCATGCGCGGTGAGGTGGTGGGACCGGTCTCGGCCGGGTCCTCGTAGATCTCCTCATTGGCCTCGATTTTCACCCACTCGGTGTCTGGCTGCTCGGGACTTGACGGCACGGCCTTTGCGGGAAAGGTGTTTGGTCGGGTTGACTCGGGGTAGACGAGCGGCAGGTGCTTTGCCAGGGCGGTCAGACCACCGTGGGCGCTGAACACCTCGAGACTGCTCTTTGCACTGCGGTAGGTCTTGTCGATGAAGGGCTCGTTACCGATTAATGGAGAGTCTTTAAATTAAATGATAAAGATTATCATAAATACAATATTTTAGGATTCTTAAATGATGTTGTCAAGTGTATTAATAAATGCACTTAGAGGATTGTAAACTTAGATTTTTGCATATTTTGCAAGTCAAAATACATAGACTTTGTACCAGGACCGCGGTTTCTTTTCCACCCTTTGGCTCACATTCATTAAAATAGCCATATTTCTGGAAAAATTAATTCTTGTTCAAAAAAATAACGTTGTGTTGTTTTAAAGATATTTTTACACATGTGTACTGACCAGTTATAGTTTTAAGAAATAAGATTTTGTACAAATAATTAAAAACTGACAAAAATACATGTAATTCTTTCTCTTATAATTTTAATTCGAATAATTAGAATTTTCCATAAATGACCATTTTATTAAAATTTGAATTTGGAACTAACGGTGGGAAAGAAACTACAGCCCTGGCACAAAGTCTATGTATTTTGGCTTGCATAAATTTAAACTTCTAGGAGCATTTCTTTAAAAAGTCGAAAATATCACTTAGGTCTCTCCTTAATAAGAAATAATTAAATAATAAAAATTAGCAAAAATAAATATTTTGTATTTAAAAAAAAAACCTTTTGCATCTTTGTTGCCGTCCCGCAGCATCAAATCCAAACAAGGTCTGGAGAGGGAGAAACCATTGTCCTCGACAATGGCCAGTAATTGAGCAATGGTGAGGTCCGGAGGCAGTGGGGTCATTGGATACACCGCGTGTACCAAATACTGATTACTTGTGCTTTTGGTTTGATTTCCAGTGGATATCATGCCTGACTGTCGCATCGCTGCAAAAAGAAAATCAATATTTATAATCAAATAGTTGTAATTAATATTGTTTACAAATATCAATCGTCTTCAATTTATTTCAATCAATATAGCTTTGAGATAAAGTACTTGATTCATTTTGACGAAGACTCTTCATCATGCAATTGATAATGGAATTTCGTGACTGCGTTGGGATTCGATGAAACGGAGCCTCCTTGGCGCGTTTGCTTTTCGCAGTATTGCCTGCAGCGACACTCAGTGTGTCTGCTAAGGATATGTTCTGTTCCCAGGTGTCTTTTAGTCGACTTGTTCCACTGGTGCTCGGCTCGTTAGTCTTGCAGGTGTTGTTTAAAAATAAATTAAGCCAGGTATCTGAGAGAGAAAACAAAAGAGTTAATGCATAATGTACAATTTTGTTAAAAAAAATTTCTCAACACTTGATACAAACCTGAAAGTTGCTGAATCACATCCTCAATTGTCATCTGAGTTGACACGTACAGTAACTGATTGTGATCGCCCACAGGGTAGGCAGGGTGTGCGGGGATTGGACGAACACTTTGGTTAGCCTCGGTCCAGTTAGACACTTTATAAGTTTCAGATGTCACGAAGAGGGCAACCTTTTCGTTTTCCAGTAACAATTGTAAGACCAATCTTCTGGTGAATCCAGAAATTCCGTAGAAATATAAATTGTCTGTGAATACAAATAACAAAGTATTAAAATTGTTTTTATCATTTTAAAGAAATTGTTTAGTACAAATAAAAAGACACTTACTTGGTACTTTGTGTTTGGATAAAACGTCAGTCAAGTGTTTTGCGAGTAATTTTTGATTTCCTGGATGACACCAGCAACAGGCCGAGAGGAATTTGATAGTTTCACATTCCAATTTAGCATACTCGTTGTTTCTTCTAGCATATCTGAAACATTTTTTGTAATTATTATTATTTAAAATTTTTAAATTTTTAAACCAAGCATATTTTATTTATTTAAAATATAAAAAAACATACCCTGACGAGGATGTCGAGGAAATTTCAACCGACGATCGACTACTCAACAGAGACAACAATTCAAACCAAAAGCAAGACCACTCTTTGCCCAACCAGTCTCGCATTTCACCCTCAGAACAAGCATACGTAAATGCCTCCAAAACTGTGGCAATTCCGTCTGGATCGTTCATGCAGTTATCTAATTAATATAAATGTTAAAAAAATGAAATAAAATGATTAATTTTTGTCGTACAACAATAATGATACAAAAAAAAATTAAATAACTATAAAAGTTACCTAAACAAGCACCTTTAGACGACGCTCCACCAGTCTTATCATTTTCGGATAAATTTATGGAAGTTGGCGACTCTTTCGTTTCCCAAATTTGTTGTAAGGATTTTTCTGACTCACAAAAATCTGATAAAAGAAAAATTATGTTTATTTAATTATACAAAACAAATGTAAAATTTAAGTGAAAAAGCAGTGTTATACCTATGATACATTTAATAAGAACTGTAGGTAATTGACTATCAATCAGTTGTTGAATTCCAGACGATGATCGTGCGGCTGCGAAGACTGTCAAAAGTTGTGTGCTAATGATTGGTAACCTTTTGTGTCTAGAAAATGATATTTGTTTGTACCAGTGCATGAAATTCGGTGAAATTCCAATAACTGGCTCATCATTTTGTTCGTCAAAATTTTCCGAAATAAAGTAATCCTCATCATTGTCTTGTAAATTTTTCAATAATTTTTTAAATAAAACCGGTCGCACGCAACACATAGCACACAGCACTGAATCTATCGCCTGTTTTAGAGTGGGACGAGTTCCTTCCACTAATGTCCACAGATACAAAGAACTGAAAATAATAAAAAAATAAAATAGATAGCCAACAAATATTTATTTTCGTTGATATTATATCTATGGAATTTTTGAAAATTTGTTGAATGAAAAATTACAATTATTTTTACTATTTCTGATAATTGTTTTTAATATAAATAAAGATTGTTATGAACTAATTAAAAATAATACGTAATTCAGAAACAGTTAATTTCATTTTTTAAAAATGATTCTGACTTTTCTCCATACATACAATAAAATATAAAAATTAATTTATGTTATTACTTAAAAAGTTCATCTGTCAGAAGATTACTCAAATTATAGTTAAGTGCATGCTGTTCTGTTTGAGCTTTCCAAATGATCGTGGAAATGCAGTGCACATAAACAGCAGGAGGCGACTGCATATTCGCTTGAAAGTCGTAAGCATTGTCGGCAATTGACTGCAACCATGTCAACACCGAAGTAAGACGTAGTTCGGTGTTTGCGTCTCGGTGAGAGCACAACTGTTGCAAAAGTTCGACAATCATCTGCACAATTGAGGTGTCCTGGTTAACTATAAACAAATAACAAGTATTTCTTTTAACATGTTTTGTTGTATTTAATTAGCAAAATTTTTATTTCAAGTTGTTACTTAGTTTGTAAAATATTTCTTTTTGTTAAAGTACCTTGAAAAAAAATTCAATCTTACGTTAAAAAGCAAAAAGTTTAATTTTTCTTTTTCAACAAGTTGTACTTAATTTGCAAAATTAAAATTTTACTTTTTATCATGTTATTACTTAATTCGTACAATTTTCATTTTTTTTTAGTTGTTAGTCTGTAAAATTACCTTGAAAATGAAAATTCGATCTTATGTTAAGAAGCAGAGTAATTAAACTGTGTCCCAGCTCTCGTGAGTGTAAACCAAGATGCAAAAGTACTCGGTCGAGATTTTGTGTAAAAAGAAAAGGCGCTGGCAATAATAGTAAATTGATGCAAGCTTCAACGAGACCTTCAACAGATGCGGTTGAGTTCAAAACTTTTGTACATAGTCGGGTATCAATTGTGCTGACTGAAAGACACTGGTCTAAAAGTCTTAACCATCCCAAACTGCAAAAATTACAAGAAATTAAAATTTAAAAATTATAAAATATTTACTGATAAAATAAATTGGTGTTCACGTTAATTATTATAAATGTAATATTTATGTTTGCTTTTTTCAAGGGCTACCTTGATTTAGTCAGTTGCTCCTCATCAAAAATATCGTAACATTTATCACCAAAGGCTGTTGTACCCAGCAATCTGATTTGACTTAAATTTACATCAGGAGAGTCTCGGGGTTTGTATAGTCGAATTAGAACAACAGTAACAACTTCTGGCTTGGACAAAGTTATATGAATATAGGTCAGACCAGCTGTTGGCATAGGTGGACAAACTGGAGTTAACGCAGTTCCTGTTTCACGAGAAATTTCAATGGCCACCGCCGATGGACATGCTGCAAAAATAAATTCCAAATAGTTAAATAGGCACCTGGGATATGTTGACATATTTTATATATAAGTAAATATTTTTAGAAATTAAAATGCTCAATAGAAATTACGAAAGTAATGTCGAATTGAAAAACAATCAAGTTAAAAAAGTATTTAAACCTAATTCCTTGTTAAAATAATTCATTTAAAAAGAATTTTTTGTTTGTAAAGAAACAAGTTGAAATGAAACTTGAAACATAAATATATCATATTATGCCACACCCAAAATTTTTGACTTTTTCGCAGTAGAATTTAACCTCACTTTTGACAGATTTTAAGTTGATGAGTCGCAAGTTGTTGAGCGAGTTGACAAAGTGGAAACCTATCAAATTGCGCAGTTTCAAATGTTTTTTGGTTTGTTTTTATTACAATAGTTTCTGTTAAAACTTTTAAAAATAAGTTTCGTCATGTCGTGGTTGAGGATAAATTTCAAACTACGTTTTGACTGCTAGTCACCCATCCAAATTTGGTTAACCATCAATTCTGCTTTACTCGACATTGAGCAAAAAAAAATTGACAATGCCGGTTTATTCCTGCAGTCGTTTAATCAACAATATTTCAATAGATAATTGAGTTGAAATTGAAGAAAGTACTTACGTTAACTTAGAAAAATAACATCTAATAATTTTGTGGTATATCAAATAAAATAAAATATTAAATAATATTCTAAAAAAAGGTTAGAAATCTTGAATAAAAATTGCGTCAGTTGAGCGAGGAAACAAAAAAAAAAGATAATGAATTTCTCGACCAATGCGAAAATTGAACGAGTGGATGGGACATGCGCTTCTCTGATAGGACGAAATTAAACTTTCAAAATTCAAAAAATGTTTTGGAAAACATTTTGATACATTTTCGATTGTTAAAATTTGTGTTTGGAAAATATAATTTTAAAAACATTTAATAATTTTTTAAAAAAGTATTTTTTTTAATATTTAAAATTGTCAAGAATTTTTTAAAAATAATATAAGTTTTTCTGTTGAACACTTTCGCTACGTATGTTGCTTTCAAAGAAATATTAGATTTTGAACATTTTGCTATTTAAATAAAATAAACTTCATACAACATCTGTACATATTGTTAATCTCCAAAATATAAAATATTATGAAAAAAGTTAAAATCATTTTTTGTTATTTTTGAATTTCTCATACAAAGCGATTTCCAAATTCAATATCAAATAATTCAAAAGTTAATTATTTGATCTAGATAAAATTCACTAAGGAAAAAGTTAAATAACAAATTTAAAAAAATCTATAATAAATGAATCTCGACAATTTTTTTTTAATAAAATCATACTTTTTAAAATTTAAAATTTAAGTTTTCAAGGACTCGTTTACACGCTAAAAAATTATAAATAAACTTGATGTTGTAGTTTTTAAAAAGCAAAATAAAACCCGAATGAAAATTCAATTTTTCAAGTAACTGATGTAGGACGTTGAAAATGTTTGAAAAATTATAACAAATCATTGTTTATAATAATAAAAAATTATTTTGTGAGGTATCAATGTAAGTAAGCTTACACACATCATATTTAACTTAATTCTCATCTACATTTATGTTAATGTTTCATTGAGTTTCCTTAAAAACTGTTTAAAAAATACGTATGCTGTCTCTTTTGAATGCATTGACCAAACCTACAGATTGCAACAAAACTATGCAATTTGTTCACTTTTATCTCATTTGCACTTATAACATTTTCATACATTTATTTCAATTACATTAACAATGAATTAAATAATAATAATCAATTATGTATAAAAAGAATTAAATTGACATGTTAACAATTTTATCAATATTTTTGCCACTATCCCATAACCTAAAAATGAGATATTTCTCTCAAAATATCAACAAAGAAAAAAGCCATAAAATTAAAACGATAAATAGATTTTATCAATTTTTCTTTTAGTAAAAAATAATATAATTTTTATTCAACATCACAGGCAACAAGTTTTAACCCTTTCAGACTCCTTTTTTAGGTTATGGTCACCTAAAACTTTGCATTTCAGCAAACAAATAAAAACCATTATTTAAAAATAGCAAAAAAATATTACAAAAAACTCACTCGACAGAGAAGGTACGTGTGGCTGCAGCTCAACTTCCTTCAGCAGCACCGCGCACGGCAGCGTAATCGTGAGGTCAACCCAGGCCTCATCCGGGTAAAAGTGATACGACCAAGCTGGCGTTCTGGCGCGACGATGCGTCGTCGTGCTCTGTATGAGCACGTCGGCCGGCTGCGCGGTCGGGTTCAGCCAGGTTATCGTGCCCAGCGGCGCGAAGTTCAAATAACCGTCGTCGAATACCTCAAAAGTATTGGCCGGGTCTTTCCTTATGGAAGTCGTCGCAGACGTCACGTTCGGGACGTTGCTCAGGTGCTGCATTATCATAGCGATCACCCCGGTCGGTCCGTTATTTGTTCCGGTCGTTCCGACGGAGCAGCTCCGGCCTTTGTTACTTTTACTGCACTTGACCAGATTGTCGCAGATAATTTGCATACCGCCCATCGTGGTGAAACTGCTCAGTGCTTTTGTGTTATCCAAAACACGCAGAATGTACCAAAGCAGAGGCTCAGAAAGCTGCGCGACTCCTTGGCAAACGTTGTCGGAATCTGGTGTTTCGTCTAAAAGTACAATTTACAAATATTCATTTAAACAAAATTACAATTTAAACAAAGTAGATTTTCAATATAATAATAAAAAATAAATAAATACAAAGATTCATTTAAAACAAATAAATTTAAAAAATATTTAATTAAAAAAACATTATTCAATAAAGTAAATAATTTGAAACTTCTTACATGATGAGAGGTATCTGCGAATGGGATATAAAACTAAATCAATACTGCTGGCTTTGTTGGCCAGAGTGGTCAAAAGTTCGAAAGTCGCATCAGAAATGGAACGCGGATCACCGAGTTCGGCATTTGTGCCGGAAGTCGCAGCTTCGCCCAAGAGCATTGCCAGAGATGAGCCAGAACTCATGCTCAGAGCATTCAACAGTCGCATCATAGTGGGCTCATGTTGCAATACTGAAATTTGATTTATTCATTTGTGAATTCCAAAAAATAACTTTACTTAAAAAGCAGTAATAATAATAATACACAAACAGACCAGTGTCAGCCACACAAGGAACTTGAGGTTTCCACGTTTTTTTATTTCGCGAAGACGTCTGTTCTGCAACCTTACTCTCGTCGGTTTGGGACATATTCTGTCTAGGCTGGCTGTCTACATTGTTTGTGGCATACTGCAAAAATATATTTTTGAATAATTAAACATAATAAAAGTAGTTTTATTATTATACAAGTTATTAAAATTGTATTTACATTAGGCAATGGAGTTTGCACAAGATTTGTGACCAATTTAATAAGATTTACGATCAAAAGTTCCCAAGAAGCGGGACGATACTGTCTGGTGTCACCTCCAAGAACGGAAGCAAAAAGTCCACTGAAACACTCTGCTTGGGTTGTTAAGTCTACAACGCCGTTGCACCTAGCACCAACTGTTAACAAAAATTGTATTATTTGAAATTAACCTTTTTTTTGTTCTCAATTTAAAATTAAAATAAATTACCTCCTGAACTTCGAACTTGCGTGTAAACCAAATCAGCAACGCACTCAGATATGCTCATAGGTGTTCCAATATCAGTGTTAACAAAATTAAGATTGAGAAGTGAGCCAATCAATTTGCACTGCGCGTCCAGTGGACCGCGACGAGACGAAATTGCACCATTTGGCTGTACCAATTGATAAACCAACCACAATAGCAGTTCCTTCAAAGTGATTCCCAGACCACTGTCTATTGACACGACGTCACATCGCATTTGCAATCTAACTAGAAAATCTTGCAATGCAGTGCAGACAGTCGGGCCAGCCTGTAAATTAATTTTTTAAGTAAACTCAGAATTTCAAGTTAAATTTAAATATTCAATGCTAGTTCAACATTTTAAATTAAATATACAATTTTTGAGCGAATTATTATTACTGTATTTTTAATAAAATAGTTTTATTTAATTTGGATAAATAATTACCAGTCCATGCTGTTTGTCAGTAGAGTCTGATTCCAAACCACTGCCAGACAAAAGTCGCAACAACATTCCACCTAGGTGTCGTTCTCTTATAATACAACCTGCCATACCTCCCAGGATACTATCCATGTGAGGCATTCGACTTCCCCGGTCGTTTTCCAGCCGGGTAACTACTAATGGTTGATTACTTGCGAGAGTTAAACACTGTAGAGCTAAACACCAGGCTCTTAGAGATACTCCAGGACGCCTAAAAAATTTGTCAAGTCTCATAAATTCAAATTTTTTGTTTACATTAAATAAGGACAAACTTTTAATAAGAAACAAACCAGTAATAAGCATTTATAATTCCACTGATGGCTGCAGAACTCAGCGACAAAACTGGAGTCACAGAAGAGTCAAAGTGAGAGAGATTAGACGACGTTACTTCGGGTGAAACGTCCATGTTAAGTGTGATCCACAACTGCAGGAGTTGTTCTAGATTTGTGTTTGTGTTCTGAAAATTTAATCATGAAAAATAATTTAGATTTACTCAACAATAAATTTGATTTTCAAGGATTTTTACAAACCTGCAGGTACAATCCAGAAAATATTCTATCAAAGCATCGTGTCAGCATCGACAAATTACTCGAAGTCAAGTTCGAGTTGTGACAGGGTTCGTCATTTTGTGAACTGACTGAACTGTGTCTGGAACTGGATGCAATTTGACGTGGTGAATCAGAAGTGGAAGATGACGGTGTTACTTGTGGGCAAGACTATAAATTAAAAAAAACATCAAGTTTAATATTTATGTATTATATTAATTTAAAACTGATTATAATAAATAAATAGCTTACGTGAATAGTTGCATTTATGCAAAAAGGTAAATTGTAAAGACCTATGGTCGAAAGTTTACGCAAAGTTATTTCGATGCTACTCTCCACACCATACTCCAGTCTCGCGTCCATAGCCACTGAAGTTCTAAACAAAAATAATACTAAAATTAATCAATTTTTCTCTATAAAATTTATTATTGGAACTTACAGAATAGCATGCGAACTCCAGCGGATTATTGAAACAAAAAAAAGCAAAAACATGGAGCCAGTAAGAGGCAAGGTCTTGCTGTCAAAATTATTTTGTTTTATAACAAGTGATAAAAGTAATAAGCAAAAATAAATAATTTTATTCCTAAAGTTATTTAATTTTAACATTTTTCCGAGAATTAAAATGATAATTTAAAGATTTTAGAATATGAACTTTTTTAAAAAGGATTTTTTAATATAAAAATAAATTTATTCCTATCAGAAATGCATTATTATTTTAAAAATTATAAAATAAATTTATTTACTTGATAAATATAATAAAGATCAAGCTATTATTCATTAAAAACGTAAAAAATGAACAACTTCATCGCAAGAAAAAAAATGTTTGACTTACAAAAACAACTAAAAGTGACAAAAATATTTTTCGAAGAAAATTTTGAAATATTTGAAGTCCGCCATGACTGTTCACAGTGCCACCAACTGATCCTGTAAGTCTCAAAAGAACTGTTTTGTTTTACGCATGAAGAAATCTTACGTCAAATTGGCATTGGTGGGTAACTTTGAAATAACCATATTTCCCCGTTTGACATAATTTTTGCCATGCTCAAGTATGTCGTCCAAGAAGTCATCGAGCTCACTGTCGTCTGACTCCCACAAAGATGGCAAAGTGAAGCCATTAGATTTGGAAGTGGACGTGTTGGGCTGCGAGCTCATGCCATCTTGAGTGTCCTCGTCGGCAGTGGCGTAACCTTCCTCTGCGTTTGCCAGCGACATAACAGAGATCACATGTGTGCTTATAATTTTGCTGGGTCCGGCCACAGCACCATCTTCCTCAGCTGTTCTGGTCTCTTCTGCGGCTGAATTGCGCTGAATGCTCTTCTCGGAAGAACTCGGTTCTTGGTTCACGAAATTTCGAGAAGACGTCAGTTTGCCTCCTGAAAAAAGTAGAATTTTATTATCAAAGTAATATTACTTTTTTTTTTTTTTTTAATAAAATAATAATAAAATCTGTTCTAAGTACCTTCTAAAAGATCTTGGAGAAGACAACAAATTGCGTGAGAAGACCAAGCGGAGTCTGACTCTCCGGTAGCTAATTTAACTAATTTTAAGAGCTGGTCGTCCGTCATAAGGTCGCTCAAGCCAATTGCGGGGCGCGTGGAAACCACTAGTCTAGCTACTACCTATTTGCAAAAAATAGACAAAAATTAAAACTATATTTAAATCTAACAAAAAGAAGATACGATTTTTGTTTAAATTTAATTTGATTTTATTTTTTCAGAATTGTCGATTTACAATGGTAAACCTTTTAGTTTTTTTTTCTATAAAAGCTATTATTTCACTTATCTACAAGTGACATGTATAATAAATTTACATTTAAAAGAAACTTACCTTGCAAGCTAAAAGGAACATATCCACATTGATAATATTACTCAGTATTAGATTTATTAGACCTTTGGCTACTGGTAAAATGTTCTTAAATGATAAAGTTTTTAATACATCATAATCTATTGGATCAATGGTCTCCGCTCTAAAAGAAAAACAAAAAATCGTGTAATTAAAAGATTTTCGTTTTACAATAAGTAAAAATAATGTTACTGTAATATTTTAATATCATAAAAACCATAAGTATTAACTTCAAAGTAACTATTGATACATTTATTATAATAAACTGTTCTCTTAAAAATGTAATTATCAAATTAAAGAAAAATTACTTTGAACTGGCAGTTGATTGTGAACGAGGATTGCGAAGATTGTAATACGCCATATCATTTTTACGCAGCGTCAATATGTCCTTAATGTGCTTCGCAGAATTCATCAGCGATTTTTTCATATTACGCTCCTCACTTTTCAATACTGCTTCTAATTTACTAGATAATGAAGCAGCGTGAGTTGAAGAAGGTGTTACAGACCATAAAGCAGGTGTAGAAAGTACCTAATAATAATAAACATTATATTGCCACACACAATTTACAAAAACATAATACAACAACATAATTAGTGTAATTAATAACAACCTTCTTAGCTTGTTCTAAGTCGTGCATTTGCTGTTTATGTCGCATCAATTGCTTCTGCAGTTTTCGTTGATAGTTTCGTGTATTAGAAGAACGATTTGCATTAACATATTTACGTTGCATTGCAGATTCTCCTTGAATGAATTCCCATCGAGATAAAACTCCACCTAAGTATTAAGTTATTTATAAATTAACTTTCTTATTAAATAGAAAAGTAAATAAAAATAATTAACGTACTTTGATATTTGCATTTTTCATGATTATCATCAACAACAGAGTACGAATAGGTCGTGTCCAAACAGACAGACAAAAACAACAAGACCCAACCAACTAAAGTGACGTCAAGTCCTTCCTGCGAAGCGACGTCGTTGAACATTAATGACGTTAACAAAGTTTCTAGTGTGCTGACCATTGACTCGATCACCGATGATTTGTTTGTTCCAGAAATCAGTGACTTTCGTCCGAGGAATGTTAATAAAATGAACACTCTGAAATAAGAACAATCATTTTTCATGACAAATAACTTCTTTTTTTTATTACAAAAAATTAAATCTAGTTACCTGTCTTGGGGGAAAATTTGTGACGCGGAAGAAGAAAAGAGGTTGACCAAAGTGCTGGCCAAAAATTTGCCCCACCACGGTTGGTGACCTGCCATGCGAGCTAAAAGTGCCACAGCGTGCAGTTGTAATCGCGGGGCAGGTGTCACCACGCAAATTGAATGAAAAAGTTTTTCGCATGTTGCAACAGTAAAAGTGTCGTATAAAGATAATGGAATCTGTAATATAAATATAATTTATCATAAATTCAATTATTTCTCGTTAGTTTAAGGACAAATTAAATTAATAATACGAACACTGGGAACAGGTCCGATTTCATAAACAGTATAAAGCAAGACATCAAGCAGTGTTTCACACAAAATCCTCAGTTTGTCACTGGAAGCATCAGCAAGTGACGTTTTTGGTGTATTTCGAATTCCCTGCCAGGATTGCAGTCGGCGCCAAACCCCACGAATCACGTTGAGTTGATTTTGAAACATAATGCACTCCTGCAAGTATAATTTTAATTTTATAATATAATAACATATTTTTAAAAAAATAAAAATCCACTAGTTTGTTATACTGACTTTATAAGTTGTAAGAATTTTAGAATTAGAAGCTTGTTCCTTGTTTTGATTGATGTTTTTTTGGTGTTGCAGGAAATTTTGCATGTGCACCACGTTGGGCGTTTCTGCATGCAACTGTGGATCCAAGTAACGTTTGAGTCTTTCAGTGGCCAGTCCCATTCTGAGAAAAAAAAGTACGATTAATTTCAAAATTACATTTTATTTTTAATTCAAGATTACAATTTTTTATTCATTTTTAAATTACTACTGTTTATGTTTACCTGCATTGAATTTCTTCAGAAAGTGCTGATAGCACATTATATTGTGCATCTAAAGTAGACTGCAGTGTTGCTTCGGATAAATTATTCAGACTTGATTGTGAGCCACTCATTTCCGAGTAATCCTCGCCAGGTAAAATGCCTAAATGCCCGTAAAATATTCCCAACGGTATTTTGCAACGTGTTGCAGACAATCCGTATCTACCTATCGTTGTAATCTGAAAGGAACAAATTTATTATGAAACATATAAAATCCAATTAATTATAGTTATAAATTGTACATTTTAACATTTACATTTTAAAAAAGAAATCATTTTTGTTTTCTAGAACTTACTTTGAGATATCTACAAACAGGTGGTGGCTGTAAATCATTGACCACTAAAGGTTTTGTTCCAATGTCCCCGGCAACAACCAGTCGAATTCCATCAATTTCCTCGCTTTTATTCCAAATGTCAATGTAAAGTGACACGAGTTCACTGCAGCAGGGTATCATGAAATCAGTCAACAAAACGGGCGATCCAAAATCAAGAACTATAAACCGTCGTGCACCGGAGTGCATCCTTTCAACTACCAACGCCTGCTGCGAGGGCCAGCAAAGCAGTTTTGTCCAGGGAAAAAGGCCATCTTCTCTCTGAAAATAAAAAATATTTTTATTTTACTATTTTATAATTTTACAATCAACAATTAAAAAAAAAAAAACAACTCACCAATTTTTCATTGCTCATTGACTTTAAATCCAAGCCGACGTTTGGATTGTCATAAAAGCTTGTGGTTACACTTGTTGCAGGGATACCAGTGTCGATTTTTTCCATTTTCGTGCCATCAGAAGCAGAGTGACACGTAAAGTGAAGTGGTTCAACCTAAAATAAGTTTATTCAATTAAAATTTTATGTTAATTTCCAGTAAACTCTATTAAACCAAAAATTGAACAAATAAAAACAATTAAAAATGTTTCTTTGTTCACCTCTAGAAGCCCTTTCATATTGTAATTGGCACAGAGCATTTTAAGTTTGCTCGGCACAATTAACTCGTTATTCGAGTGTGATGGCAAATTGAGAAGATCCCGTAAATCAAACGACTCCTGCGAGTAAACGCAATTAATTGACGACGAAGATGTTGTATTATGCTCGCCTGTAACCGCAGACGCGTAATTCACCGGAACTGAACTAAATTTGGGAAGTACTGGTGGCTCCATGTCAAAAAGTTCGGTCTCAAATGGCGACGTGTACAAACCAAATCTAAAAGAATAAAAAACATTATTAATACAAAATCCTTTACAAAAAAATTTGATTTCATACAATTTTTGTAAAACTTGCCTGGTTGCAAGTAACGAATGATAAGGATTGACGCGATTGGATATTTCATTGGCAATTTTTTGTACAAGCGGGATACATTGATGAGCGACGTTATGATTCACATCAAGAGGCAAAAGTCTTGTTATCAACACGAACATCCAGCGCAGCGAACCAGCCCACTGAACCTCAACAATTGACGGCAAAAGAGAGACTAAAACATTAAGAACGGTTTCCTCGAATGTGTGAGGCGACGATTCGTCTAAATCAATTAAACCCCTGAAAAATTAAAAAAACAAATGTAATCATTTTTTTATTTGCTCGTTTGGATACTGCCAACATTGACGCTTGCAAGGGTAACACTTACTCGCCACAAAGCAAAACAATTTTAACACATTTGTGTGCAACACTACGACCACCGTATAATAGACATGTACGTAACAATTCTGGCAGCTTCTTCTGTACACAGTGTACAGTTTCGTATTGCATTGCTTTAGTCATATTGTTGTACTTTCCAGGTCTCAGTCTGGTTAAACGTATAGCTATCACCCATATCAAAATATCGAGAGCCAAAGACTGTGTAATTGGAGATCTATAATAACAATTTAATTTAATTATTTTTATTCGATTATTTAAGTTATAATTAAATAAAAAACATTTAAGAGAAAATATTTACTTGTCATCTCCTTCTAAACAAGCAACCGAAAGTAAATTGTCAATGAAACTTGACGAGTGCAACATTGCGATACGTTGTTGCCTCTCATTCGGAACAGAAGGAAGCCACAATGAACGTATCGTTATTGAAATTTCATAAATCCAATCACAGCCTGAGAAAAAAAGAAAATCACAAGATTAAAAATGAAATTTATTTTAAAGATACAAAATTGTAAAAAAAATCAGTTACCAATATGGGTTTCCATTTTCTTAGCATTAACCGCGAATCTCTCGATTATAGCACCAGGTAACAAAGGTCCAGTTTCATCCATTCTGAGTTTCTTTGATGTCGGCGGTTTGCTGTCATGAGTCTTCGATTTTCCCGCCTAAAAAGTAAAATAAATATAAATTTTTTAAATAAAAACAATCTAAAATTTATTTTAAAAAAAATCCTACTTCTTTTGTCGGATCCGTGATAGCTTTGATGTGTACAAGCAGAGTCTTGACTTTGGTCGACAAAAGTTTGGGACTCGTTAGAGTAACAGAGCCATACTGGTCCGACAAATCCATGCATCTCTGCAAGCTAATTGGACCGCACAGAATCTCGCAGTTGTGATTTTGCAAGTACTCGTCCAGGATACTTTGGTTCTCGTTTTTCGTGTCCAAACCGAAGCTGAAGTCTATTCTGTCGTCGACCGAAGTTGTCTGCTTGCTGAGACCTATTCTGCTGAGGTTCAGCAAAGTTACCTGGATGTTGGGCACCTCGCTGCAGGGCGCGTGTAAAGTGAACCGCACGTCTACGTGCTCGATGGTACCTTGAGTCACATAGTACCGAGGCAAAGACAGCTCAAAAACGTGTTCATCCCAGGTTGTGCTAAAATTTAAAAAATATACACAATTATAAATGTCTTAATAAAGTATGTACATTTTATTCGTATTTAGTTATATGTTTACACGTCGCTTTGTAGCCTCCATGTTCGCGTGTTGTCTTCAGCCTGATGAAGGTGCTGTGGATGTCGTCGCTGCCTTTGCGCTTGCATCATTTCGCTCCAGCATGGTGACACAGTTGCAATGTAAGGTGGAGAACCACGCTCAAATCTCGTCAGTTTGTATAAAGTTCGCAAATCAGAGTTCGATAGTTTTGGCCTGTTTGCTATTATTGGATCACTGTAACAAATATTTTATTTTTATTAATGTTATACTTTCTTAAAGTGCTCCTCTTGATAATAATCAGAAAAAATTGTCGAGTAACTTACGCTTCTAATTTGGAAGACGTTGAAGTGCTGGGAGCAGCTTCTTTAATACTCGGAGCCTCAGTGATCATACTTAAATCGTCTGTTTCCTTTTCACCAACTGTTTCGTCGTCCCCGTTCAATGAAAAGAAATATAGGCCGCCCGCGCTGGTGCTTACACATAATCTTTCTAAACCTAGTTGAAAAAAATCAAAATCATTAATTTATTATAAATTTCATGGATAATTTATATAATCTTAAACTACTCTGAACTACATAAATGAATTTTTGCCAGTACAAAAGATATTTTTCAATTCACATTTTCGTCTAACTTAATCAAATAAGAAATAGCTCACTAGTGCAGTACGCAGCGGAAACAAATTTGTCCGTCGGGGGCCTAGCCACCGAAACGATTCTCAAATTCCTTAGATCCAACAGCCGAACCACGCCGTCCTTACAGACAAGCGCAATCAAACCCTGAGGACCGCGAATTTCGTCTTCCTCTTCAATCACAGTTTCTTCTTCATTCTCATCCTTACGTTTCTTACTCCGCAGAGGGATCATAACGTGCTGTATGGGCGCCTGATCTGCATTCAATTCCTGTCGCCACAGTGGCTCTCTCGAAACTTTCACCATTTTGTCAGAAAAATCCAGAGCGTAGATCAGCAGTAACGCATTACTATACCTAAAACAAAACAAAATTATCAACTTTTACCAGTAATTATATTATATATATTTATATAAACTTGAGATTTTGTAAACAAATACTACAGTTAACTTTATTTTGTAAAAGAAGTTTGTTTAAAATTCACTAATTCAGTGAGTAATAATTTTATTAAAATGAATTTTGTAAAAAAAATTTCAAATGTTTGATTTGTTAATATTTAGTATTAATTTCATAGAACTTAAAATTAAATATAATTTAATTATTTTATGGCATTTAAATGTACAAAATACAATACAGACGAAATTAAATTCTGTACACTACATTTTAAAATTTTGCCAGTAAGGTTTTTCGAAAAATAGCCTACCTATCATTCCGAATCTCCCCATTACAAAGTGCCTCATTCTGATCCCAGTAAACATAACTCTTGGACGTGTAAAATTCACTATCCTCGTCAATGTCCATCTGGTTGGACTCGACAACCGGTTCTTTCGGGCACAGAGCAACGTACAAATGTTTTCCGTCGATGGTCGACGAGACATGCGTAATTCTCAATGAATCCGGAGCGTCGATGCGTACACTCTGCACAACAACCGGCTTCGAGTTTGCGTTCTTCGTTGCCTCTGTCGATTTTTTGTTGAGACTTGCAATGTCCGAGGTGGAGGCAAACTGGTCGCCGTTTATCGGATTGAAGTTGGTATCAAAATTGGCCGCCACCAGGGGCACCGAGATGTCGATGGTGGACGCGTGCAGGCCATTAGATGACGACGCGGAGTAGTGCGGCGGCTGGAAGAATGGCTTCGGGCCGATCGTGATTTGTGCGTCCACGTCCTCGATCATGTCCTCGAGGAAGAACTTGTTGGTGAGCATCTCGTGGTACATGTTGTCCTGGCGATTTCCGTTTGAGCTCGCACTGGTTCCGGTTCCGGTGACCGCGCTGCTCACAGCGCCGTCCTTTTTCTTTCCATCTTTGCCGTTGCTGTTGTCATCTCGCAATGAGTCGACTGCAGCGCTCTTGTGGTGGAAATCACAAACCACGAGGTAGTGCGTACACAGAGGATTGAAACTATCTCCCACCTACAAAAAATAAATTTTACAATATTCTTCAATCTCAGCTCAATTTTCAAGTTAAATAAACTTTATAAAATATCTTCAAAATGAAAGAAATCAATTTGGAATTAAATATAAACTTTGAAATAAAAAAGGTTTTGCTTAGGAAATCATTTGTGGACCTTCATTATGTCTAAGCTATTATTGCTGGTAGCAGTGTTGACGCTGTTCATAGCTCGAATTAACGAGGAGGACGGCGCAAGATCGGTCGAGGAAGCCCAAACATTTTCCAACGAACGCAGCGAGGAATTGCTCGTGGACACCGTGACGCCACAGACCAAGCTGGGTCTGATGTGCGGCTTCGAGATCTCTTCTTCTGGCGTGTCGTTTGGCACGGCCGACTTTGCCACTCCCTCGGTATCGTCGTTTTCCGACTCCCTCTTCACTCCCACGAGGGCCAGCGCGGTCAACTGCAGACTATCATTTTCCGCGTCCATGTTAGGCAAAAACGACATTGTCATGTTTTTCACGGCAATAAACTCGAGCGAATCCTTGTTGTTGATTTCTTGATCACAGGGGGTTACGTAAAAAGACATTTCGCGCTGTAAATTAAAATATTAACAATTAATACATTTAATTAACAACGAAACGTTGACAATAATGTTGAAATTGTCGTACTTTGAGTTGCGTTTTGACATTCCAAATATTGACAAGACCGTTGTGTGAAGCAGTAGCGACAAAACCGGCAACGTTGGTGGTGCTCAGAACTTCAATCGGGTCACCAGGAACGATGGCCGGGGCAGTGGCGAGGATCACCAGCATTGGTACATTGTGTGTGTATTCACCCCGAACAAAGGGGCACACTGGCGAGTGTCTTTCGTGTTCCGACCAGGGCTCGTCGGTGGGCTCCCAACAGACCAAGCAGACGTTGCACGTGAAACAGAGCGCTCGGTCGTGGCTCGTTTGGTTTGGATCGTGGTAGAATCCGGCTTGAGCCATTTGGTCCGGCAGAGCCCATCTAAAATTCAAAAGAGACAGTTACTTTGTTCTTTTTTTAAATAAACTTTGCTTTTTAGTGTATAAAGTTAAAAAACATCTTTGTTCGTACTTGTAATTTATATGTGGCCATTTGGAAAAAGTTTCATGGCGCGCGGCCTCACTGAACATCAGTTCTCGATCGATGTTTACGCCCTCTAGCGCAAGGCCCGGTAATAGGCCGTTTAATCTTTCACTGATGGCAGAAGCGATTGGCAATACAGGTACGTTTTTCTTTTGCTTTTTCAATTCCATTACAAGCCCAGTGCATATCAGCTTCAGGACAGTGTGTGGTAATTCTAAACATATTGTGTTCCACTGCAAAAAGAAAATCAGTAAAAGAGTATTTTAAAAATAAAAAAGATCAAAGAATTAAAGTTAATTTGTGTTTTCTTTAACCCTTTGTAACTTGAATTAAATCTGGCCATAAGCACTTTTCTTGATATTTTTTTACAATTGAATAGTTTCAGTATGAGTTCTACAAATTTTTAATTTTGTTCTCCATAAAAAGTTATGAGTTTTTACAGTTTCCTTAATAGTTACTCACCATTTAAAACCTTTTTTCTAAATAATACATAAAATAAGAATGGTTTGAAAAAAGGATCGTACCTTATTTGTACTCACTGGACCAGCTCATTTTGGTATCTTAGTGAAAGTTGTATAACAAAATATTATTGAAACTGAAGATATTTGATCAAAATACTTTTTTCTGGCATTTAAAACATCGAACTTGAAATATTTGAATTAAAAAATTAAATTTAAAATACAACAAGAAAATTATTGTCCATTGTAATGGACATGGGGTTACAAAGGGTTAAATATTTTGATTTTACAGAAATATAATTTTCAATTACCGAATGTAGTCGCAATTTTTGGGCCTTTGCTCCCTTCTTCTGTTTGTTTTGGGCCGCGATTATTTTCGCGGACAACAAATCGAGCACATCCTGCACGTGCTCGACTCCTGATAATTCCGTCGACTGCAAACATTGCATTAATAAAATTGCTTCGGACAATAACAGTTCTAACTTTACTATATCTTCACTACGAAACACTGGTGTTTGCAAGATTGTATCCAACAGCAGAACGCCGTTGTAGTCGCCGCGAACACCGATCCCTCTTCCATCTGTGTACAGTATTTTGTTTACACCTTCGCTTAAATATGTGCCTTGCAGCCGTTTGTTGGACTTAGCTGCAAAAAAAGGGAACATTATTTATTATATCAATGCTCGTAAAAAAATACCAATTTTTATTCAATTACAATTTTGCTGTATTAACTCTATAAATTATGAATGAGTCATTGATTTGTATTACATAACAATCATGTCAGTAATTCTGCATTGTTTTAGACCATAAACAGATAAGGTTCTTAATTAATTAGTCCACTGTAACTTGATACTCTTTTAAATATTTATATTTTGCTATCATTCTTTTTGATAGAGGCAATTAATTTTTTCGTCTTCTTTTTTTTACAAATACTCGTAATGAGACAAAGTTTTATGTTGAGAACTAATTATTATATACAATTTCATCAGGTTTATCTATGTATACATAAGTATATAAATACATGTATACATGTTTCTCAATTTTTATCTTAAACTTTTCTATATCAATATTTGTACTAGAAACAAATCAGGTTTCTAAATTTAATTGCAAAAGTCACTAATTTACTTTAATAGTAACTACTAATGTTAACAATTTAAAAACAAATTGTCAAACAGAGTAACTAATTATTCGCAATTCACAGATTAATAAAAAGTGAACAATTGCAGTGACCTGCTGAAGTATTGAATGTAAAAAGAAAAGCAGAATTGAGCTGCAACATTTTTCTTTGCGTCACAATTGCAGCTAAAAAAAGTTAACAATCATGAAAAATTGTTAATATGCAAAAATTATGACAAAACTGCGGCTGGGACAAAAGGGAAATTAAGAAAAAAGTAAGGTTGTTGGGTGTTGTTTTTTGGCCAGAGTAAGGCGCAGGCGAGGGGACTTGCTGTGACCTGTTAAAAGTACACTGCAAATTGAATTTAACCGTTGATAACCGTGACACTTACCTGAAAGGTCGCTTCGATGCAAAACCGTGCCAGTGTTAACATCAAACACCAATACCTCCGCGCTGCTGGTCGTGAAAAGTATAACATTTAAATTTGAATGATAGATTATGCCCTTGCATTCGGCGCTGAGGTCAAAGTGATAATCCTCCTTCAACGACCAGGAATCATCATCGGCCATTTTGCTCGCGCAAATTAATCTCAAAAATTTGTCTAATCCACGAACATCATGAAAAACATGGCGTATCCGTCATCGCCATCTTTGAATAGAACGTCAACCTTACGAAGTGAAGTTTATCACGAATTTAATAATTAATAGTTGCACGAAGTTGGCGCTTTCGGTGCTACCAAATATCTCGCCCGTTGTGTGTCGGTCGGGTTGCAGTGATTGGGGAGTTTGGGTTGTTCAAAATTAGTCACTAGTCTTGCTTTGATAACATTATTTAACGGATGGTAAAGAAAAAGACAGCTATATCTGTTTGCTTATTATTTTATAACGTTTAAGAGGATGTGAAAGTTCTACGTTCACGGAGTTAGGGACTTTTTAAATAAAATGATCCATTTTATGAATTAAATAAAGACTATAATAACTATTTAGTATTAACAATAATAATTAAAAAACTGCAATGACGGTAATGTCGGTATTTGACATTCTCTTAAATAGCACTGCTGAGAAAAAATATTAAAGAGTAAATGAGATGAAATATTTGATTAAAGATAGCGCTAGTAGGACTGAAATATGATGTAATAGGTAACAGACATTTGCATTGAAAGTAAATAAACAACAACAAATATATTGTTTTTTATGAATGAAGTACAAAATAATATATACTTTGTTACGCTTAACGATTGTATTTAAAAATAAAAGTCGAAAAGATGGAAACTAATTTATTTTTGTTTGATTTAAAAATTATTGCATTTTTTAATTTAAATGGATTGTTACATTTAACTATTTATATTAATAATTACTTGCATTTAAAAAGTATTGATAGAATATTTAAATAAAAATTGATAATATTTAATAAATATTCATCAATAAATATTGCATAAAAAATTGCACCGAATAAAGTTACTTTCACAGTCTTGTAACTTCTTCTTTTTCAAGTTTGAGAAATTTAAGGTGAATTCCATTCTTAGGCACATGAAGAAATGCTGCTGGATTAAATTTTAAAGGAATTTCAGTCTTCTCACAAACTTCAATTTTATAGTTTTTGAGAACTTGAGCTAATCCAGTTTTAACTTGGTATACTGCAAATCTTTCGCCTGTAAACAATACGAAAAAGTTTAAAAACTAAACAAAAAAAAATATATAACAAACAAAAATTAAAAACAAATTGAGTTTTATTAAAAATATAAAAAAATTGTAAGTTAACTAACCAATACAATTTCTTGGTCCATCTCCGAAAGGTAGATGAAACATTGGATGTCGTTTTTTCGTATTTTCTTCATTAAATCTTTCTGGATCAAAAGTTTCTGGATTTGGATATATAGCAGGGTCCATATGAATACCATAAACAGGTATGAAAATTTTCTGTTTTGCTGAAATAGTAACTTTAGTTCCAGGAAATGTATGTGGATCACTAGATTCTCGCATCAAAACAGTTACTGGAGGGTACATCCTTAGTGATTCTGTAAAGAACACATTTTTTCATTATTTTAATGATAATAAATAAATATTTACACTGCCCGGGGAAAGTTTTTTCAAGGTATTAATTATTTACAAAAACAAAGAATTTTTTTACATTCTGGAATGCGCATTAGATTGGTACGCGCAGCTCCACGCCAGATGAAATTTGAATTTTTTTTATTTTTTAATTTAAAAGAAAATTGTTTTTCTGAAAATTCCCTCGACCTGGGCGAAAGCTAGAAGGAGTTTTGAGCGTAAGTCCTCTTTTAGAATCCGGAGATTCAATTGTCTTGTAATTAAACATAAAAAAGCTAAAACAATTTCGGTTTTAATAAAGTTAATTACCTTAACTAAGTTTATAGTACTCAACAAGACAAAATTTAGAAAAAAATGTTTTTAGGCACAAATATATTTTTTTTTATTTATTTATATAATTTCAGTCACATGACAATTTGCATTTTTTTCAAAAACAAAAAAATTCAAATTGCGATAATCTTAAAAAAATATCAAAATTATTATTATTTTTTGTAAATTTATATAAAAGTCTAAATTCTGAAGTAATTTAGTTGGTTTGAATGTACCAAGCGAACTCCCGATTCTTGGCAGGGTTAATGAAAAACAATGAATTCTTTGTACAAAAATAGCTCCAAAATAGGGATGGCTGGAGAGGGCGGGGGTTGAATTTTTTTTCTTATCCATTAATTTTTGGAATTTGGGTATATTAGCTGTAAGCTGTCAAAATTGTATGCATCTGTATTAATTTTGCACAAAGAAATTTCTGAAATTTTGTCAAAGTATGTGTAGAAAGTTTGTTTTATTATATTTAAAACTTTTTCTAGAAATGTTCACTTTTTTTGGCGGTACAAAAGTTTTAATTTAACTTTAAATCGTTTTACCTTGCATAACTTGGTTCATATAAGTTAGATTCTTAATGTTTCCATATTTTAAGTCGCCATCACATTTTTCTAATTCTCTTAATAACTCTTCTCGAACTTTTTCTTGTATTGACGGATTTAATGCAAGTTCATACGAGATATTAGCTAAAGTCGTCGAAGATGTTTCAAATCCAGCCAAAAAGAATACAAAAGCTTGCGCTGCTAATAAAGTATCAGTCAATTCTAAAACATATTTAAAACAATCATTTCATTGTTATTTATAATTATTTATAACAAAAAATAAATATATTCATTTTATATAAAACTACCTATGTCTCCAACCTTTTCAGGGTTTTTTTGAATATCTCTAAGCAAATCAACAAAGTCATGCCTCCGAATATTTTCTTTTTCCCTATACTCCATCGTTTGTTTAATACTATTTGTAAAGAATTCTGTAATTTCTTTATCATAAAACAAAGGTGCTAATAAATCGTAAATCCCTGGGAAAATGTCTCTAATTCGAAGCTTAATTACTCTCCAAAACGTCATTTCAAAAACTTTCTTGCCCATCTTTCGAAATTCGCTGTCTTCATCCCCAGAAGACTTCATATTCAATCCAAAAGCACAAGACCCAATAATGTCAGTGGTAAATTTCGCATAAAAATCACGAACTTCTATCGGTTCTCCTTTTTCAGCTGACTTTTCTATTAAAACGTCGAAATATTCACAGCATTCTTTAATAATATAAAACATTTCTTTGAGTTTTCCAGAGGTAAAAACTGGAGACAGGCGTACCCTTAAAGGTCGCCACCTTTTGGGTTCCAATAAAAATAAATGTTGCGATAAAGGTTCGGCTTTATCGTGAATCCTCATTCCTCGATTGACAAAGTTTGAAAAACTTTTTATCATCACATCTCGGATTATCTCAGGGTCACGTAAAATCAAAATGGGAGTACTCCGAGCAAAGATACCGACCATCGGTTGATTTGGATAAGCATCGTAGAGTTTTTTTATCAGTTGTCCTATTGATTCGCGCAAAAACATTTGTTCCTTTAAGTTTCCATAAAGCGGATGAGGTTTGGGTCCAACGACACCACGGTCTTTCCAAAAATTTTGGTGAGCATAAAAGTAATGGTAAATAAGGTAAACTACAATAGCAGCACCTAGCAGAATTTCCATTGGTCCCATCTTTATTTACTGAAAATATAGATTAAAAATAGAAATTCAGTTTGATAGTATATGAAAAAATATATATTTACATTTTTTATTTCGTTTTTCAGTTATAATAAAATCAAAATTATAAAAAAAACAATTGGTATATTTAAAGTGAATCAAATATAAAAGTTAATATATAATTGATAATTATTTGCAGTTTTTCCGGTTAAGTTTTTTACACATTACATAAAAATTACATCATATTGTTTTCAGATGAGATAATTACAATTCAGGTGCTCTTTGAACTTGAATATATTTTTTGTGATTTTAGAGTGTAATCTTTGAAAAAAATTGATTTTAATGTTTCATTTGACTTTTATTTGAAACATTAGTTGGATAATTTAACTTATTGTTCTAAAAACAACATTTATTAATCTATATATAAAAAAATAATAATATTTTATTAAATAAATAATGTATGATGTAACAAAATAAGATGCCTAAAAATGAAAGATCATTACATTTACAAAAAAAATAAAATACATGTAACAAGTTATTTTCTTTTTTTATATTTTATGTATAAATAAAATGTTCCATTTTACGATTTACATTATATGATATATATTTTTTTAATTTTCAATTTTTCATAATTAATTCATAATATTATACAAAATAGTCCAGTGTTATGAAATAGCAACAAAAATATCTTTTTATGTTTCATATAATTTCTACGATTTGTTCTTGTGAAGTTAATGGACAATTTGTAATTATTTAAGACCAATTAAGATGTCTGACAAAGATACTTACTTTGTTTCAAATAATCTTACCTTTATCGCTTTTTTTCTGATAGTGTTTTTTTAATTATATACACTGCTTCATCATTTTTGTTTAATTTGAAATAATACGAATACTAAGAAACATTAAGAATACTATGTTGATTCATTTTAATTTAATTATCAGAATCTGTATCAGTAATTGATGTTGCAAATTAATTTTCAATTGATTAGAAATGTAAGTCTGTTGATTCAATATGCATGACATTAAAATGGATTGTAATTACATATGACGTCATTATGAGTACTGTCAGAAGAAATATAGATACATTTTACTTATAAATGTTTAATAGACTACTTTTTTGATACATTTTGATATTCTTCAGAAATTATTTCATCAAAACTATACCTGAAATTTATTAAACTTTATAACTCTTTGCTTATGTATGATGTGCCGAGACAGACTGATTTACTGAGCTGTACAACGCAATTAATCGACGTCTGTCATCATGGTCAATGCCATTACGTGATGTATACGTCATATATTCCTGATACAAAAAGTCTTAAGTGAAACTTCTTCCGATAGTTTCAAAAATGTAAAATATATTAAGAAATATAGAAACAAATTTAGTTTTGTTGGAAAATAATATATAAATAGATTGGGGTTTCGATATTTATATGATGCTCTTTTAACAGTTGTATAATTGCAATGCAGGCGAATCTAAAGATCATCTGTATAGAGTAAACGATCTAATAACTTACCAATTAGGAAAGCTAAAATATTTTTTATATAAAAAATAAATAATAGAATTATAGATTTTATTTGGAACTTTTTCACTATATATTAGATATTAATGTTATCGAATTGCACTTTATTTGTTAAATAATTATTTAAATAAAACAAGTAAAAAAATATATATAAGATGGGAAAAGCTATATCATTAGTGAACTTTTATTTAGACAATGACTATGTAAACCGAATTCGGTTATGAATTTTCTTGGTTTTTGTAAAATTACAAAATAAATGTAACAAATGAAGAATTGTTGAAAATGTTTTTAGGAAATAAAATTTAGCAAAACATTTGACAAAAATTTTCTTTCCTAAATCAATCTTTACAAAAACATTTTGATGAAAAAAAAAATTTTTAACGGAATCATTTTAGCATATACAGATGTAATGTAGAATTTAGAAAACAATTTTGAAGGAAACACTAACCGAAGACAATTTTCTTTTAAAAATTCATAGTTACGAAATAAACTTTACAAAAAATACTTGACATTATACATTTGAACTGCATAATTTTAGCAAATAGAAAATTAATGAAAATTAATTAAAAAAACGAATGTTGAAAAAAATTAAATTTCAGAAATAATTTAACAAAACAAAGTTTGAAAAAATTAATTATTGCATAGGAAATTAACAAAAATGGTATTAGGAGATACAAATTTAAAAAAATAATGATTGACAAAATACAATTAATAAAAAATTTCGTAATTACATGGGTCCAGGGGCGATCCTCCCGCGAACAAGAGGGGAAACCTTCCCCTTCATTCTAATGCAACACCACCCGCGCTCCTTTAATTAAAGAAACGTAGTTTAAAATAAATTAAAAAAGAAAGAAAAATTATTAGAATAAATTTAGTGAAGTGAATATAATTAGTTAATAAGATTTTTGTTAAAGATAAGTCTAATTTATCGCATCAAAAGTACTTCAGATAGTGATATTTTATGCAATCTGATTTCCTTTACTTTGGTGTATGTCATTTAAATAAACAAATTCTTAAATTCAAATTATCAAACAAATTTGCATAAATCTAATTCAACGAAATACACAAAAATTTAAATTTAATTATAATAATGTTCAGCGTTAAATACAATCCCAAGTGGAAATTTCTAATTGGTGCAATAATGGCCCAGTAATGGCAGCCAATAGCCGATCCTTGGCAGCCAACATTGGCGCGAGGCTGGAACTGTAACACCAATTTACTTTGCGCCAACAATGGCAGTCGATGGTCGGCAGTTTGTATTGGTGCAGTACACGCAGAGAAAAAAGTTGGAAAAACTAATAAATATTAGATTTTAAATTCCTATAAATTTAGGGGAACGCAACCTTATAAGTGTCATATTTTAAGTTCTCCTATTTTTATAGGAAAAAATTCTTTAAAGTACAA
>JABFPM010000240.1:0-33840 GCA_022817325.1 Idris sp. 1 HC-2018
GTGTTCGCGTAAGTGCGTTGCTTACGATAAATATATCTCGATTTGGCATCTGAGCGATTGATGCCCACCTTGGTCACCCCTGACCCCCCTCGCGTCCCCTGTGTCCTTTCTTCGGCTTTTCCGCCGACATTTTCTTTTTCCTATTTTAGTCCTGCTCATTACCGTGCTCCGAACGGTTGTAGACCCTTACGCGTCATTGTTCTCGCCGCCACACAAAGAACGCCGCTTTGTGTCGCCGCGCGACAACCGGATCGAGCACGCCGCTTAAAAAACCAAAGTTCTTGTTAGTATTAAGTTAATAATAAATAAGTGTCAAACGATAGAAGTGTTGTTTTTTATTCACTGGACCGCTCTCACACACCTACACAACTCTCGAGAGGATTCACACACACACACATCCTTGCGCTCATTCACACTTACAGACATACAGACTCAAACAGTTGCTTTAATTAATGCAATAGAAATTGAAAACCACAAAATATTTTATCAAAATGTTAATTTACAAAATAAATTAGCTGTAAATTTATATTTAAGTTTTGATAAATATCTTAAAAACAAGAACTATGGATTTTTTTCTTTGTTACATTTATAATTTATCATTATTTCATTAATTAATTTGTTGTACAAGTAAATAAAGTATTTTTAATCCAACTCAAGAAATCGTAGTGTAAAAAAAAGGCGTGTTGTTGTTTGCCAAAATCAATTTAAAAAAAACCTCAAAAATAAGGAAACCGAAGAAAATAGAAATATTCAGGTATGTTGATTCGCATTATTTGTTAAAATACAATAAGCAAATGTTTTACAGTAATTTTATTGATAAAAAATATTATATTATATAAAAAATATTAATATATATAAAGTAAAATGTTTTTTCAATTGACTCAAAGATTTCAATTTTTTGCAGAATGATGAAACGGTTCAAATTACATGTTCACGAAAACTAAATTATTTTAAAAATTCGAAGAATGACGTATCAAGCCAAGACAGATCACTGGAAACAGAAAAAATTTATGGAAATGAAAAGCCTTATCAAAATTAAGTTAATTCTTCTGAATACAGAATTTTTATGAACAATATTTGGGACTATCTTTTACTAGATTTAACTTGACCATTTCTTCGTTTTTATATGTGTCACCATCAGTTTCTCTGCAGAATCTGTAATTCGATAATTATTATAAATTTGCATTTCAAACAAACAAATACAGATTAAAGATGAATAAAAAATATATTTAAATTATTTTAAGATTAAACCCATAGACTATATAAGGTTTATAGTAAACTTTACCTATTAATTATTGTCTTCTTCCTCTTTTTGCTCTTGAGCCTCTTGTGGGCATTACTCTTGGTTCATCGCGAATGTCGTGTGTATTTCTAAGATAATCAGAAATGCCATTTGATAAATGCGTTGTTATTTTTTGCAGCCTGCGATCTTTTATAAAATCATCTTTAACACCTCGTATATTTACTAAAAAATATTCGAATGCACCTGAAACAGAAAAGATATAGATTAAGTTACTTATGATTGGTCCACGTTTTTTTATAAACTTCCAAAAATATAAAATTACTAAGCTTTTATTAACTAAGTTTAGATTATGTCTGTCCAGGTAAACTTTTTTAATGTATTTTAAGATAACTTCCCCGTGAGCTAAAGAATAAAAATTTTGAAAATAAAGTGTAGAACTAAGTATAATTATACCTTTCATCACATCCATTTCATTTGCATAAAATTTCTTTCTAGGAGATCGGTTTCGTAAACGAACTACTGTGCGGCTTTCTTCAATACATCGGTTTATTAAAATTTCTTTACCAAATAATACGCGGGCGAGATTTTTCACAAATTTCGGATCATCGTAAGAACTTATTACTGACCATTGACCTTTACTTATGTACTGTCCGTGACCTAAGTAAAACTGAAAATAATAAAATACATATTATTATTCTTAATTTGAAATTATATAATTATATGGGTACTTCTCGCCGAACCAACCAAAGTTAAGATCTTTGATTTATCACTAAATCTTGTATTCCAAATATAACGAAATTAAAACAATAATTTTCTACATAAATCCTTCGTTTCTATCATCATATGCAGGGTGAGTCAAAAGTCCCGGAACGGCTGAATATCTCCAATAATAAACATCAGATTTGAAAATAAAAAAATACGTGTTCAATATTTTTCAAAAATCTATCTAATGTCACCAAACTTGACGGGGGACGGGTATGGGGGTAACTTTGATTTTTTAACACTCTCATGGTGAAAAGTCACGAATCGTTATCCGTGTGATATCAGCCAATCAGGTTGCGCTTTTTCAGTGTGTGTGTAAAATTTAGTTATGTTGGTGTATACATGTGAGTGAGCAAAGGGCCGTAACAATCTGTAATTGTGGGGTTCCTGATAAATTTCAAAATTTTAATTTCGTGAAGGTAAGTGTAGTTTCATTTTATTGTAATTAATTAAAAATAACATATTTACCATCAATTTCACTAATTTTTAAGTATTTACGTAGTAATTATTGTTCTTATCTTTTTAGGTTATGTTGACAGTTTCAAAATAACAAAATGCCAAAACGTAAGCAATCGGCAACTCAGACAAAAGATTGTAATAAAAGGACTATATTAAATAATAAAGAAAATAACGCAAATCAAAGTAATCAAGAAAACCATCCTCAAAAAAGTAGTCGCCAACGAAAAATTACAACAACAGAGAATAATCTAAAAAGAAGAAAATTGGCAGTTGCGAAAATTCAGAATGGAGTGAAAAAAGCAAAACGTGTATCAAATATTAAAAGTAAGCAAATAATTATGTGCTAAATTTGTTGACAACTGTAATATTGAAAAAAACATTTTTGTTATTAATTAAAAAAAATTAATGAAATACTACTTTTTTATGTTATGTATGTCAGTTAGTAATTTATTGTCACATTAACAGAATTTTAGATACTTGTAAATACTATTTTAAATGTAATTAATAAAACTAATCATTATTTATTTTATTTAATATATATAATTTACAATATAATTAAATTGTATTTATATGAATTTTACGTTTAGATATTTGAACAATTTTAAATAGTTTTAAGATTGTTTAATTAAAAGACAATTTTCATAAATACATTCTCATTCACAGATGTTGCTGATAAAGAAGAGACTGATTCTGAATGCGATATTTCTTACTCTGAAGGCGAAAGCGAGAAAGAGGCCGAAGACATTGAGGAGACAGCTAACATTCCATTTTCATAGGATTTAAATGAGAACGTTATCAACAATTTCGAAACAATGACCGGCCCTTGTCATAATTTGCCTCCTGACAGCAATGAGTTAGCATACTTCAATTTATTTTTGGATTCCAGCGTATTCGAGACCATCGCACAAATGACTAATAAACATCCAGAATATTTACAAAAACAGAAAGGCGCTAAAGATAAATATTGGTCAAATGTAAGTGCTACCGAAATCCGAGCTTATATTGGAATATTAATGTATACGGGCATTGTACAGCTGCCACAAACTGAAATGTATTTTCGAAATGAATTTGTCATTTGTCCACCAGTAAAAAATGCATTTACTTTTTACCGATTTAAAAAAATTCAGGAGTACTTACATTTGGTTGATGAAGAAAAAGAATCCGAAAAGCCAAATAAAGATATTTTATATAAATGCCGTTCAATTTTAGACTGTACCGATAAATTTAAAGAATTTTTTTTGCCTCAAAAAGAATTGTCCGTTGATGAGGCAATGATTGGCTTTAAAGGGCGTCACTGTTTAAAGCAGTACATGAGTCAAAAGCCCACGAAATGGGGTTTAAAAGTATGGGCCATTTGTGACAGTCAAACTGGATACTTATTGCGATGTAAAATATATTTGGGGAAAAAAGAGCAGAAACATGGAGAATTATTGTTAGGAGAGCAGGTTGTTTTGGATATGTGCGAGCCTTATCTTAACAAAAATCACCACGTTTACTTCGATAACTTTTTTACATCTGTCAATTTGATGCAAACACTTCTTAAAAACAATACATATGCATGTGGGACAGTAAGACCAAATAGAAAAGGATTTCCAACTGAACTTAAACCTTCAAAAAGTTTAAAACTGAAACGCGGTGAATCAAAAATAATGCAATCGGGTGGCATTTCCGCTATTTTATGGCAAGACAAAAGAGAGGTTCGAGTGCTAACTACAAATTCAAATCCTTTAAATCAAGTACCAATTACAAGAAAGACAGGTAAAGGAAACGAAAGGATAGAAGTGTCATGTCCTGAAGCTTTAGTACTGTACAATCAACACGTGAATGGGGTTTATCTCCTTGATCAAAAAAGACAATATTATGGTATTTCTAAAAGGAGTATAAAGTGGTGGAAATATGTTTTTCATTTTGTTATTAATGCTGCTATTGTTAACTCTTTTATTTTATATGACGCTTCGAATGAACCACATTTGAAAAGAAATAATTTGTTAAATTTTCAACGCAATTTAGCTTTACAAATGATAGGAAATTTCTGTAGTAGAAAACATAAGATATTCACTATGAAAGGTAGTATACCACATGCAATGCGTCGAATAAAAAGCCCCAGAATTTGCGTGCTTTGTAAAAAACAAGGCAGAAAAACTTACTCCAAAAAAAATGTTCGAACTACTTGGATATGTCAAAGTTGCCAAATCCCATTATGTAAAACTAATTGTTTTGTTTCGTATCACCGGAAAAGATGAAGTGATGTAATCAATGTAACTAAAACATTGATAAATTGTGATCCTTTAAATTTAAGATTGTTAAAAACATTACTAAAAAAATATTTATTTATTATTTAAATATGGATAATATAAAATGTTGATAAAAAAATCATTTTTAAAAGTGTAAAATAATAATTATTATATATATAATACAAATTATATATATAATAATTTGTAAATAAATAATTTTAAACTTCTTATTTATATACAAAAAAATAAAGGTTTTCTAATTAAAATATCCCAGTAATTATCCTTGTACTTTGTAATATGTATAAAAAATTTTTTCTATCAATTTTGATAAAAAAATATATTAATTTTTTTGCCAATGAAATGAAAAAATACTTGAAGTATTAAAAAATATTAAATAAAATAATAATATTAATTTAATGCATAAATTTTATTATTAATTAATTGTTATTAATTTTCTCTTATTCGATTCATTATGAAATTTAAATTTTTTTTATTGAAATAAAGCAAAAAACTTTATTACTATCATTTTATATTTCAAATTATAATAATTTACTTTTTTGTTATAAATTTTCTATTTTAAATGTGCCCAAATCATTAAAAAATTTATTTGTTCAATTTATTTTCAAATTTTGAAAAAATTTCTTTTAAAAGTAAATAAGCACGCTTCTTTAGTACGGCCCTGTTCTGTCATGATGTTTTGGTAGCGCTGTCCTTGTCTTGAGGCCGCCATATTGAATGGAGGGGGTACGATTCACCATGAGAGTGTTAAATAGGAACCTTTATTTTTTATTGCGGATTCGGATTCCTCAGAAGATTCTACATAAGATTCACCTACTAAAAAAGTAATTTTGATCACAGATGGCGCTGTTATCGTAGAAAATAAACATGGGTTTAAAATGTGAAAAATAGGAATAACTCGAAAAATACACGTCGGATCAAAAAAATGAAAATAGACGTGTGAAATATTTTTCAAAGACCTATCCAATGACACCTATCTCGACCTTTTTAAACCTACCTTCCTTCTCACCCCTAGGGGGTGGAAGTCGAATGGGGTCAAAATAGGTGTCATTGAATAGGTCTTTGAAAAATATTTCACACGTCTATTTTTATTTTTTTAATCCGATGTGTATTTTTCGAGTTTTTCCTATTTTCACATTTTTTACCCATGTTTATTTTCTACGATAACAGCGCCATCTGTGATCAAAATTACTTTTTTAGTAGGTGTATCTTATGTAAAATCTTGTGGGGAATCCAAATTTGCAATAAAAAATAGAGGTTTCTATTTAAAAAATCAATGTTATCCCTACACCCGCCCCCGGGGGTGGGGGTAAGTGGTCAAGTTTGGTGACATTAGATAGATTTTTCAAAAATATTGAACACGTATTTTTTTATTTTCAAATTTTATGTTTATTATTCGAGATATTCAGCCGTTCTGGGAATTTTTACTCATCCTGTATAATGTTTATTGTACAAGTTGGCTACAATTACAATACTTTTGTGACGTTGAAGACTTATTGTGATTGGTTTTTGTAAATGTTTAAAAAACAATATGGAATTAATTATAATAAAATAAAAAAGTTAACCGAGCAGCGCGCAACGAGCGCTCTAAGAGTTTATTATTCCATAAAAAAAAGTTTGGTCTATTCTTTTTTTAATATAATAACGTATATTTACTTCTGTACCAACAGTAACAAATCTTTCTGGATACACAGTATCCGGATCTTCTCTAAAATCAGCAGCGTTTACCAGTGGAACGGCTGGTTCATTTCCACCGGCTGCACCGTTTCCAGCGGCTGGGTTATTTTCAAAAACTGTGCCATTTTCAACGGCTGGGCGATTTTCAATGGCTGAGCCATATCCATTTTCAACTGTTGGGTTGCTTTCACTATTAGTGTTTGGAACACTTTCAATTACGTCTTGTACGTTTTTAGTTTTTTCTATTCTTGGTACCCGAGAACTTTTCAATTGAGAATCATCGTCATCAGAAAAATCTAAAAATTATAATATTGTGTTAATTTATTGCGTTCCCTTCTTCAAAATTTGGGTAAACAATATAATCATAGGGAAATTGATATTTTTTCATATTTGTTCGATATGACAGATAATTATAGGGTAACCGCTATGAGAAACAACGTTAAACATAAAGATACAATTGTATTTACAACACAATCAAAGATGGAAAGGTTTTTGAAACATAAAACTGCACGGACTGTATAATTTCATTAACTAATTGTAGAATTTTATTTAATCTGAAAATTCGACTTTGATATTGTGAACTAAGTGAACCTGGCCATTCGTAATTGATTAAGTGAAAGTTTAAAGAATATCATTTCATTAAGATAGTAAATTTAAACTGACTATGAGTTATTGAAAGGTGAATTTCCGTTGACTAATTTTATATATGATTCTAACAATTCAGAAGTGGGATGGACATGAGTTCAGTTCTCAGCTGCATGTAATAAATTGAACATTATTTTTTTTTATCATCCAAGTTAGCTTTGAAATTGAATATCAGAAAAGCTGAAATAAAGTTGGGAATAAACATGGCGGATCAAAACAGGGACAGAAGGATTTCAACATAATTGACGGAGGAGTTTGCGATATATATTAGTGGAGATGCAACAACAGCAGAGACAAACGGGTGAGTTGATAGCGTTGATGGCGTAGCAATTGGCCCGATGAATTGGTGTTATCGGGTTTAACTCTTTAATCACAGTAAGTTTGTGTCCCTAACCTCACTTATTCATCACGTGACTAGCACGAACACGCTCACACAATCAAACTCAATGCTTTCAGGATAGATATCATGTTACTCACTAATACAACCAAATAATCCACACTGAGACTCGCGAAGACTTACGGTGATTAAAGTGTGAATACCGCAATTTCACCATTTCATCACTCAATTTTCATAGTTTCAACATTTAAATGAAATCAAGTTTTCAAATCAGAAGCAAATAGTTTTAAACTAAAAGGGCTTTAAAGGTTTTAAATAGTATTATACAGGGTGAGTAAAAAGTCCCGGAACGGCTGAATATTTCGAATAATAAACATCAGATTTGAAAATAAAAAAATACGTGCTCAATATTTTTCAAAAATCTATCTAATGTCACCAAACTTGACCACCCACCACCACCCCCGGAGGCGTGAGTGGGGGTAACTTTGAAATTTTCAATAGGAACTCTCACATTTTTTTGCAGATTTGGATTCCCCAAACAAAAATACATAAGTCTTCAAAATTTCAAGTCATTTCGATGACAGATGGCGCTGTAATCGACAAAAAAAATTAAAAAAAACGTTGTAAATGGAAATAACTCGAGAAATACCCGTCGGATCGAAAATCTAAGAATATAAGTGTGAAATATTTTTTGATGACCTATTCAATGACATCTATCTTGACCTTCTTGAATCTACCGCTCTTCCCACCCCTAGGGGGTCGGAAGTGAAATGGGGTCAAGATAGTGTCATTGAATAGGCCGTCAAAAAATAGTTCACACGTCTATTTTTAGATTTTCGATCAGACGGGTATTTCTCGAGTTATTTCCATTTACAACGTTTTTTTTAATTTTTTCGTTTATCGATTACAGCGCCATCTGTCATCGAAATGACTTGAAATTTTGAAGACTTATGTATTTTTGTTCGGGGAATTCGAATCTGCAAAAAAATGTGGGGGTTCTTATTTGAAATGTCAAAGTTACCCCCACCCACGCTTCTGGAGGTGGATGTGGGTGGTCAAGTTTGGTGACATTAGATAAATTTTTGAAAAATATTGAACACTTATTTTTTTATTTCATAATCTGATGTTTATTATTCGAAATATTCAGCCGTTCCGGGACTTTTTACTCACCCTGTATATCATTTATGTGAGTAGAAAAATCCAATTTATAACTTCAGAAATATTGTAAAACGTCATTGTCCATGTTTAGGTTATAAATTTCTGATATTTACCAAAATAACCAAAATTTGCATCAAAGGTTTGTTCAATAACTGATTCTTGAGAAGAGTGCATTGAATTTTCTTCTTCTTTGCATTTTTCTTCATCATCTTCCAACAAAATTAATTCTTCTTCTTCACCTTCTTCTTTATCATCTTGTGACAAACATAATTCTTCTTCTTCATCGCTTTCTTTTTCTTCTTCTTCGCTTACTTTGTCTTCTTCTTCGCTTTCTTTTTATCTTCTTCATCTTCATCTTCTTCATCTACAATCCTATTATATCGACGCTTTGACTTCTTCATTCTTATATACTTCACTATATGCTGCATAAATAAAAAACTTCTCAGTTTCCAACATTGATTTATAGAAAAAAAAAAATATGATGCCGGCGTGCTTTTTTATTAACCTAACTATACATGTATTGTTTGTGTGACGCGACATTAAACAAAATAAATACAATCCCATTACAAATTATAATAATTGTGATCGTTGATCATGGATATTTCAGGTTAGTATTCATTTTGTCTATTTGTATAATATGCTTTATTTTTAAAACTATGTTTTCATAGAAAAGGTTTTTCAATCATTTTGTGACTCATTTTTGTTCAGGCGAGTTGAGATGTCACGTTGGCAGGAATTTAAATTCCTCCTGTGCAACTAGCGATTTCAAATCTTTTGACAGTCTATCTAATGACGACCAAAAACTTCTGAAATGGCGAACAGGTATTGTGAATTTTGACATGAAATTGTGAATAATTAAAAGATAACCTGGGCCTTATGATCGACGTCACACACGCAATGTTGTGCTCATTGCCGCACACTGTTGTCCGCACAACAGAGATCGGCAATTTCAAAAATAATACTACGAAAATTATTATGTTTTATCAACAATAATTCTTATATTATAAAGAAACAATACTGAAGACAAATAAGTATTGATAAATTGAAATTGAAATTTTTTTTTATTATTTTCATGATAACTAAAAATAACGTGTCACAATGGATTGTTATAATAATTAAACAAGAGAAAAAATTTTTTTTATAAGAAAACGAAATTTCAAAACTTTCTGTAAATAAAAATTATAAATTCGAAAAATCTTTTTCATGTTTTTATTCTGATTTTATTTCACTAAATAATCTTAACGAGCTTTCAGTTTAAATTTAAGTTTTGTTTTTCAGTAATGTTTTTTGATGATATGAAAATTGTTATTAATGAATTGTTTCAATTTTCTTAGTATTATTTTTGAATTTGCCGTGCAATGTTGCCAGCATGGACAAAAGAATACAAAAAATAAATGCTTTTTTATTTCTGCTTTTTAGGTTTGACGAACTTCTTGCCTGAATCGACGGTCTGTCCAAGTCATTTTAATTCGTACATCACGCGGTACGCAAGTAAACAATACGCCTGCTTAGACCCGTTTGCCAAACACAAGACTCGGATCACGAAGGCTCTTCGTGAGGTTACCATCGACTTTGCTGAACAAGTAAAAGACAAATTAAATATCAATGCGGTTCCTGGGATGAAGATCTGCGACACATGCCGCAAAACTCTTCAAAATGATTTGATTGAGATTGAAGAAAAAGGGCAATGTATTGAATCTGAATCTGTTGCAAAAAGTAGTCAAAGCTGGTCACAACCACACTCGTCATACTCAAATACAGATTCTCAGGTCTGCAAAGATCAAACAACTGAAATATTGGAGCAATTAAACTTAGATCCCATCAATTTAAGTAACACACATCAAGAATACAAAGCTCCGGTTCTCAAAAGGAAAGTGGAAGAAGTGACAGATGTCTTATGCAAAAAATTGAAAACTGCATATCACCTCACGGAAGACATTGACTGTTTAGCATCTGATATTCTCAAGGAAAAATCATCGAATTATGATGTTATCATTGGAAGGATTAAAGACGCTATCAAATCTTCTACCTACTCGTCAAAACTCCAACTTCTAACACTAGTGCCAAATTTGGAACAAAAAAAAGTACAAGATTTTTTGGAGATAACGCGGCATACTGCTACTGCTGCCATTCGTTTGAGAGAAAAAAAAGGTGTGTATTCTGTTCCTGACAAAAAAACCGGAAGTAGAGGGCTGTCGGAAGAAATTAAGCAAAACGTGATTTCTTTTTTTTGTGATGAAACTAATGGCAATTCTAAAACACTGCCTGGTAAAAAGGACTGCGTCAGCATCGGGAAAAAAGTGTATAAACAGAAGCAATTGTTACTTTTGAATCTTCGAGAATTGTATACGTCATTCAAAACAACAAACCCGACCATCGACATTGGATTCTCCACATTTTGTCTACTTCGACCAAAATGGTGCGTGCTTGCTGGGTCTTCGGGCACTCATTCAATATGTGTGTGCACTATTCATCAAAACGTAGAATTGCTACTTCATGCTGTCGGTTCAAGTATTTCTCTGAAAGAGGTTATGTCAATTATTGTTTGTGACGTGACGGAGAGAGAATGTATGCTACGTGAATGCCCAACATGCCCCACGCAAGAAAAGATCTATGAGATTCTAAAAGATATGTTTGATTCGCGTTCTGGTATCGCTTCAAAAGCTGCAGAAGCTCCTGAAGAAAAAGACGTCAGCGAAGATGAAGAAGACAGCGACGTGGAATTTAAACAGTGGGTTAGCACCGACAGGACCGAACTCATAACTCGATGTTTATCGAAAAGTGACTTTTTTGAGCATTTAAGTTCTGCTCTTCAGAATCTCCTGCCACACGCCTACACCACTACAGAACAATTCAAACATATGCAGAAGCTGAAGGAATCGCTGGAAGATGATGCGTGCATAATTTTGTTGGACTTTAGCGAAAATTATAATTTCATCGCCCAGGATCAAGCCCAAGCATATTATTGGACAAAGAACTCGTGCACAGTTCATCCTGCTATTATCTATTTCAAAAAAGAAAACGAACTGGCACATCAAAGTTTGTGTTTTCTGTCGGACGATTTAAAACACGATACCACGATCGTCCATGTTTTTATCGATCGTCTCATGGAATACGTGAAGATGAATCTACCTCATGTTCGTCAGGTGCGTTATTTTAGTGATGGATGTCCAGGTCAGTACAAAAACTGCAACAATTTGCTGTATCTCTGCAAACACAAATTAAAATATGGACTTAGTGCCACGTGGTCATTTTTTGCAACTGCTCATGGCAAATCGCCATGCGACGGGTTAGGAGGTACCATCAAACGTGAAGCAGCTAATGAAAGTTTGCGACGACCATTCAAAGAGCAAATCCTTGATATCAAATCATTATTGAAATTTTGCAATCAAAGGATTCAAAATATACATTGCGAGATCGTATGGAAAAGAGACGTCGACACTCATCGAGCGAAGGAAACCATCAAAGCATCCACCGTTCCTGGCACCCGCAATTTTCACGAGTTTGTTCCGTTCAACGAGGAAATAATTAAATGTAAAAAAGTAAGCACCGAAGCAAATTTTTGTTTAGCATTTGATCTGCTTAAAAATAAAAAAGTGAAAATTTACATTTGCCTCTTATTTCTTACTTTGCACCAAACTTTTAGCTAGACTAGATTAATTATGTTCATTTGAATAAATTCCAATCAGTTCTCTCTAGCCCTTTTGATTCATACATTTTACTAGTACATGGATGTAGTTTTTATATAAAATTTCATGTTAAAAGATGGTTTTCATAAGCCATATTAGATCTGCTATTCACAAATACAAAAATCTCAATGCAGATTCGGTTTAAGCCATAAACACTTTACAATCGAGTTTCATATGTAAAACCCTTGCTTTATCGAAATTTTGGTCCGCCATTTTGTTTTTTGATTCAAATATCCAAAATCTGACTACAATTTCGCACTCTAGGACCCGAAAAACCTCTTACAACACTCTTTCCTTGAAGTGGAATCGATAAATTAATACATGATAACTCCTGATTTTTAAACCGCCATATTGCATCCACCATTTTGAATTTTCAAAATCCGATTTCAAAATCATGTTCAGTGACCTTGAAAACTCCTGTATACGGATGTTATAAAAAAAACAACATTTTTAATAAAAAAACCGTTTTAGTAGTAAAATTTTCCGTTTTGCAGGCACACCGTAAATCGAAAAGTGAAAACATGATTTTTAATACAAAAAATAGGTAAATCCAAAGTTTAATAAAAATTTTCGAATTCCACAGAAAATTTTCTATTAAACCCAAGTGTAAAACTTCATTTTTTTGACAAAATAGATTGTTTGTTATGAGAGAAAATGCATAAAATCGATTAAATTGATGAAACATGAAAAAACGCAGTTTTCACCCTTTAAACGTGCGTTCCCCAAAAAAAAAGTTTAACATCGTAAAGTTCGATAAATTTTCAAGCGATTTGATGCAAAAAACAGAAAAAATAAGTTCGGCCCGTGGGCGAAAATTAGCGTTGAAAAACAGGTAAAAAAATACGAAAATCCGGTTTTTCTCGTATTCTAATGGCTATTTCGGAATTTTCATGGTTATTTTCGAATTCTCCGGTTAATTTCCTATAAGAATCATGTACCATACTTATTTTTTTAATGAAACTATCGTTGGTAAACTAGAATAATCAAAATCGACAATATTCGCGAAATAAAAATGATTAAAATGTAAATGACCTTGTGAAGGTCAACAGAAAAATCGGGAATGGCTGAAAATTTGGATTTAGACTAATTTTGGGGCTTAGAATCCGAAAATGATATTAGTTTTCCATTTCGAGATGGGCTGATGCAAGCTCATGTCGAGTTCGTCTGGAATTACCCATATGCTAATTATATTTCATTAATTACTTAATATAGACAGTGTAATTAATTGAAAGTGAATGCCAGTCCTTTTGCTTAGCAAACTCATGGTTTAATTATCAGTTTTATTCTAACGATAATCTGATGGCTTTATTATCAGATTAAATGATGTTAATGAATTAACATGTTATCGTTATAGAGATGTATTTAACGAATTTTGAATTTCGTCGTGGCTTTTGGAAAACTATTGACATTATTATTATTTTTTTTTAAATCTGATGAATTTTGTTTTTCTTAAATTTTATTTTATGAGAATAAAATGTGATTTTTAATAAAAGAAATTGTATTTTAAAATGAATTAATTTTTTTATGTAGATATTAAAAAAATATTGCAGAATAATTAATTTTAATTACATAAATTATTAGACTAATTAGTAATAGCCCAGATTATTGAAAATTTAAGATTGTTAATTTAATAATTTTACATTGTTTTCACTGGATAATTTTGATGCTATTATCTTTAAATATGCGATTCTTGTATACAATTTATGAGCTTATCTTATATAATCTAAATTTATTAAAGGTCAGTACAACAGAAGATATATAACAAGAAGATAAATTAGACTTGTCAACAAATACTTTGAAATTATAATGTGTTAAATTTGTTGTGCAGAAGAAGTAAAATTACTTTAAATATACTTATTTATTGTTTATAGATCGAATTATTCAAAAAAAGTTTAAACTTTTAAGTTCAAAATTTATTTTTAAGCAATATGATTTTTTTAATTTAAAATTGATATTTATTTAAATGGTTTTGACAACTTGAAATGTGGTTTATTGTTTGAGGCAACATTTAGTTAACATATTTTAAATCGAAGGTCAATAGTACAACTAGATATATTATAAACTTAATAAAAAAATAATTCCTCGTTTCCAGTAACTTTAGTAGAAAAAAATACTGATTATACTTTTATTATTTATAAATAAATTAGTTAACATTTAAATTATTTTGTTTACTATTTTCTACGATTTCCTATTTCATTTTGCCATTGATTTCGAATTTTTCAAATAATATTGTAAGCTGGTATATAAGGAAATAATTTGCCTGATAAATTCCTTCTATTAAATTACATATTTTCTATAAAATAACAGTCCTAGTATTGTGTTATATGTTTACACTATAAATTATTTTACAATGATTTTATATGATTTTTAGAAAACAACTTTATTTTATACATTGTTAGAGATTTTTCTTTCATAAAGAATAATTATTTTTTTTATAAAAAACATGTGTTATATCTTTTATTGACAAATAAATAAAAATATAAATTACGCATGTTGTAGTTATAATAGGTGTATGATTTGATTAGATGTAGAACATCATAAAATGGAATGATTAAAATGTTGTATCTTAAAATTAATTGAATTACCATTTTCGCTGAGTTTGTTTCTGAAAAGCAATGTTTGGAAATTTTGTTTTTAAAACAAAGTAGGAGTAGTTCTTTTAATTTGTGCAACATATTTGGATAAAAATTGACTTCATACAGCATCTGTAAATATTTGAAATCCCCTGAATATGAAATAGTATGAAATAAAGTCAAAAAATCGAAAATCGTTTTCTGCCATTTCTAAGTTTCTTCTCCAAGCCATTTTCTAAATTCATGAACAAAAGTTCAGTTTTTTGATCTACATAATATTCAGCAAACAACAATTTTGTATCACTTTGATGAGTCTATAATAAAAGTGTTAAACTTTATTTAAAAAAATGAATTTATCGTTTTAACTTATTTATCTCAAAAAATGTAGTACTTTGAAATTCAACAATCTTTTTAAACATTTATCAACTGATATAAAAAGATATATCTAAATTATTAAACAAAATTTCTATTGCGTCTAAGTTAGTCTGGTTGCCTATCAAGTGTAATTTTGGAACACATCAACATTTGCAAGTGTAAAGAGATCGACTGAAAAAGTGGCTAAAAAATTTCAAAAAATAGATGTCATTAAACTTTTAAAAGTTGTAAATAAGCTACAAATAATGTTGCAAATTTGAAGTAGTCAAGCAGAAGTTTTGTGCAAAAGTGAAAATACAACAAAACAGAGTGAACAAACTAACAAAAAGATAAAAAAATTCAAAAAAGTGAACTTTTTTAGCTTTGCGTTTTTTTCTCTGTTCTGTTTTGAAAGCTCTTTCGCCTGGTTTGATGTCATTTTATCGAGGACGTCGCTTGTTTTTGGTTGTATTTTCGATGCTTTCCGTTGCTGTTTGGTTTGGCGGATTTGTTCGGATTTTCGCGTACCGTTGAATGCTTTTTTATTTTTGTTTCACTGGCAAAATATATTTGCCCAGCGGAAGTTTAAAAATATATGCATGCAGCGTATATTCGCGTTATTCATTATAACCGTTTATAGGTCTAATTATAATTAAAAGCCAAATGAAATTGCAATTCATTTATTATTGGAAAAGTGGATGATATGGTTTTTGGTATCGATTTTAACTTTTTATGGAGCTGAGAAATTTTTTTCAATTAAGTTCACAAATATTTAATAAAAATAAATTAATTGTGAAACAATATTTTTTTATTCCTAATTTTCATTTGATTATTTTTTAACTAATAAGTGAATGCTGTTTTTAGAATATTTTTTAAATAATTTTCAATATTGGCAAACACATATTTGAAACCAGTTTGCTTTTAGGATAAACAAACATAAACATTAAACATTTAATTTTAAATTTTTACAAACGCTAAAATGTTGTGTTAACGTGAAAAATGTTTTATTTATTTAAATACCAAATAGTAGTCCGCGGACGATACTTTTAAAAGATTCATTACAGTGAACCTTTCGAAAAATGTTTTTGACGTTGATTAGCTCTTAATCGTGTATATCGTTTAATAAGTGCTTGAATTGTTTTTTTTTTTTTTTTTTTTTTGCAAAGTTAATTAATTTGTTAAAAGTTTTTGAATGCCACATTTTTATGCAATCAAATTAATCATTTTTACGTTATTTTAAATTTCTCAACTATAAATTTCCCAAAAAACAAACTAAACATAATTTCTTTTATCAAACACAATTTCTTAATAACACAAATAAAAAGAACAAGATTTTCAGAAATCGTAGAAGATATTATGGATTTTTGAAATGACTTTTGAAATCATTTAAAATGATAATTACAGAATGCAAGATAAAGTTGTAGGTTGAAACAAAATATGGTATATTGTGACGAGAGTCGAAAAAGAAACGAAATATTTGATTTAGGATGCGAACGAAGGCCGCGAATTAACTCTTCTTTTATTCTTGGTTCGATAGCCGACATCGCGATTAATTCATGCTCACAGTCCGATTGCCGAGGAATTTAAGCGAGCAAGCGGCCTCTGGGGATTTCCGCCTCCCGGCCCCGCGAAACCCCGCACGTCCCTCCGGCGCACTTTAAGAATTTTTTGGTGGTCTCATCTCGTCGATGCACGTGTACGCGAAACGAAGAGCGCCTTCTCGCATAGACAAGCGCGTCCGCGAGCGAGAAGGAGGTGAAATGCCCGTCGTTTATTATATACTTGGCATCAAGGCTCGCCCGGAATAAGTTAACAGGTAAGGCTAAGAAAGCGACGCTCGTTTTCTAGCCGGTACATACAATTATATTATGTATACAAGTTCACTGTGCCGCGCCTGTGTCTACGTCCGCGATTAAACGTGTGCGAAAATATACCGCTATACAAGTATATATTTTATAAGTATATGTATACAGGTATATGTAACATGCTCATCGGGTGTTCAACAATTTTCGATTTACAGTGCATTTGATAATCAGTTGACCATACAAATTGTTTCTGTATTACTGAACTTACAAACCTACATTCAAAACCAATAAAACTTATTGTTAATTATAAAAAATATACCTACAATGTTTTAGTAATTTAATCACCTTAAATTATATTTTGTATAAATGTAATTTTATTCCATGGACAATATGTTATATACAAAAGTTATTTTTTTTATTCTCATTATAGAAAAAGCAAGATGAATCCAGTGGTTAGTTGACCAATGAAAATATTTTTTTATTTCAGAGTTAATAAAATAGTTAACAAGTATCAATTGGTAGTTTATAAAATACGAATGTTGATTTCATAAATTATTAATTTTCCAAATCAATTATTTACATTTTTATTAGAAATTGAAATGTATTATTAGCATTGCCAACTGTTCCAATTAAAACAAGCTAATGAATTTATATTTGTCAGTTTTTGTATGAAATTCTATGTCATATACAGATTATAATAATAAAGTCAAATAATTTGTTTTTCAAACTTCACTTTTCTAGTGATGTTAGCTGTTATCAACTCAAAAATGACATTACTTAAGATCAGTAAATTTCATTTTTTATTTTAATAATATCTTTTTAATTAAACAGGTAAGTTTTTTTTTTATCAAAAATCACATATTGCTTACGTAATTAAAATTTTCTTCCATTTACAGGAAAAATACTTTTCGAAATTCAATTTTTCTGTTAATAAACGAGAAATAAATCTTGAAATTCAAAAAATATGTACTCTTTGCTATGTATTGTGGTATATCTTTTTTTAAAAAAAATCTAGTTTTTTAGAACTTGTTGAAACCACCTTAATATTGATAAATGTTTATCGAATTAGTTTTAAATCGATTTACAATTATTTTATCTGAAAATAAATAAATTAGCATACAGTGTTCAATTAAGTCATTTGCGGACAAATAACCTAATTTGAGTTGCAACGTATGATTTTATAACATGTAGAAAGTGTTAAAATAAATTATTCGAATTCTAAAACATTTAAAAGCTTCAATAAAGTTATACTAATGCGTTATGACGAGTTTAAATGTACTTTGTCAACAGTTAAAAGAAAAGAAAATGAAAATTTAAGTTGCAAATTTTAATTAAGACTGATAATATAATGATCATTTCATATTATTATTATTTCAATTCATATATAGTGGAGAAATGGTATTACTGTGTTATTATGAATAAATATATAAATAATCGTTACTGTCAAAATGTGTAATTCAGGTGTCCTGTAGAATGATTTATTGAGAAAAGTATAGAGTTAAGAATTACAATAAACATTGTTTTTTTTGAGAAAAATTTCAGTTTATCTGGACACATTTAAATGTGGACATATGTGAAATTGAAATGCTTAGGGTTTACACTTTTCAGTTTTTATTTTCAACAGAGTATGATGGAAACAATACGATTTTTCACTGAAAAAAATAGGTTGTTGAATTAACAAACTAGATCGGTATATAAACTGAATAACATGCAGATAATAAATATTAGAGCATATCATATTTTTTATTTCAAACGTTTTTTTCTTATTTTTTAGACATTTAATCCAAATATATAGATAGCTAAATTGGCAATCTTGATAGCTATTTTAAATATCTGTTTCTCTCAGTGTGTTAAAAGTTTTATGTTTATTATTTATCAACTCATTTTACGATGCAAGCGCTGCCAAAATAGGTATTAATTTGGTGTCTTAAATTAAGTCACTTTGGCAATTATGTGACTTGAATTTTTTTAAGCCTCTGATTTTATGGTTTTGTGACTTAAAACGATCAGGCATTCATTGTGTCTTATATTTGTTTTAAGACACTTGTACTGGCTAATAATTTTAGCCATTTATCTTTAGACACTTTGAGTATCTAAAAACTAGACATAATAATACCATTTAAGACTCTTTTGTATTATAACCCACAAAAATACTTAGACATACTTTTCTATTAAAATACTATTTTAGATTGCCTGTTAATGTGTCTTAGAATACATATGTGAAATACAAATTAAAAGTAAGTCTATAAATAATCATATTATTTATGTGAAATAAACAAAAAATTAAAAATAACTTAAATAATTTGTAATGAAAATAAAATTGAAATTAGATTATCATAGTTTTAAAATAATAAGATCATAAAAAACTTAAAATATACAACATTTTTAAAATTTTTTGTTGAAAAATTTATGAACTACAAAAAGTATAATAACAAATGCACCTTATTTTTATTTCCCAATAAAACATGTATTAAAAAATAAATATATCGCGGAATTGCTTGAAATCAGTTAAATTTTGAGACTGACATAAATTTAACTGAATTTGCTCAGATCTTGAAGCTAACATAATTACATTAGGTTCAGGAGATTTTTTTTTATAAATATTATATTTTTTATTTATGTTTTTAGATCCAAATATTACAATTAATATATCTGTCAAATGGATACACTTTATTTATGCGGTTTAAAATTATTTTAAAGAGCGAAAAAAACTCATAAATTGAAAATACATTTTTTTAAATGTTTTATTTGACCTGAAACAAGTTTTAAAAATACTTGAAACCTAAAAGAGTTAAATACAAAAATTTATTCTGGAAATTATTTTAGTGCCGTGATTTTCAACCTAAATATTTTATAAACAAATAAATTACAACTAGCAGTTTTAAAAAGATTTTTACACTAGTTTTATATAATTTTAATTCAGTAATTGGAATTATGAACGAATATTACAATTAATTCTCAATAATTATTAATAGAATAACGTACAAAACAAGCACGAGTTTTGACAGTCAAATTTCCTGGCTATGGACATTAAGACACAACGTCCACCTTAAAAATAACTGTCTTGTGTCTTGAATCAAGGCGTCTCATTCAGTTTAATTCTAGACATGTATTTTTATCTAAAAAATGTACAAAAAGTGTTTCGAATCTAGACAGCCTTTTTAGAGTTAGACATAAGTATTAACAACATAAACCTAAATCGATAGATTTTGAAGTTTTGCTTTATTCGAGACATAATGATAATGTTAACAACTTGCTTATAAGGAAAAATTTGTAGTAGTAGAGTAATTCTTTAAATTACGGGATATATTCAGGAAATATTATTTTCATGATAATATTTAGCATTTTTTATGCTTTGTTAATATTTGATATAATCCAGTGAAAACATTGATATTTTTCTATACTGTAAACCAGTTTCTGCAAAATCAAACAACATGTTGTTTAATCTAGTTTAACACAACATGTTGACTTTCAAACTTTTTTGGGTAACATTTAAGCAATGTGTGTAAAGTTAAACAAAAAATTTAAATTACACTTAACACTTCAATAAATATAGTTGGATTCGATAAATAAAAGTGAAATACTTAGACGTAAAAGCAAAATATAATAGACAAAATAAGATAATTTGTTGAAACAAACAAAAATCAGAAAAACTAATGTTATTTAGAATTACGTTTTTTCTACAATGCACAAAATAGTCGATATAATTTAGAGAATTTGTGAACTTGATAACATCAAATCTAGATTTTTTTAAGTGCTTAACTAGGTGATTTTTAAGATAATTGATTTTGATATTTAAGTTTTAAAAATTTATCTCTTAATATTGACATTAGAAGGACCGGATTTTTGAACTACCTAAACATATTGTAGGAGCTAATTTGGCTCCGATAGATTTTTCGATATCTATTCTATTAAAATTTTAATTGTTTAGACTTAAAATAATATAATATAATAAAAGCACTTATTTGAATGTATTTATTTATTAATTTAACAAAATTAAATGTATTTTAGTGAATGATATGATAAAATTACTTTAACAAAGTAACGATCTCGTAAAGTAGAATAACATTTTCATTAGCAATTATTTTTTTATTATATTATTATTTTTTATATATTAATGATATTGTATATTAAATTAAAATATTAATCTACCACTTTATTTACAAATACCCCTAAAATTAACATGGAAAGCATGGGTTTAAATATGGAAAAATACGACAGAGCCAATTTGGTTTCAACGATCCTTTTAGGTAAACAATGAAATAAAATCTTTATTATTATTAAAAAAAAAGAAAAAAAAATTTAATGCACATATCACTAAAACATCAAAAAAGTCGTAAAATGATTTTAGTTTTTAATCATTTTTGACACAATTCATTCACCCACTATGAGTATTGTAATAAATAAATAATTTAAAAAAATAATTTTAGATAAACAAGTTTGAATATAAAAGTAAAGCCTAAGAGATATTTTCTAAACAATTAATACAAATTGATTAGATGTCAAGATAAACTTAATTATACTAAATAAGATCTCACATTACATCAAGATCAAACACCAAGAAATTTAATTCAATACTCTTGAATGATTAAGTTCTTTTATTCAATTCACTTACTTATAGTGCAATCATAAAATTTCAACAATTTGTTCATGACACTAAATCTCCACCCTTTACTTTATATCATTTTGTAAACAAACAATCTCATCATTCTTAAATACAACAAATTCTGCAATAATCTGTACACAATTTTAAATTTGCAAAAAATTATTTGTTTACAACCTTAACAAAACTCGATAAAACTTTAATATCAGTTGTCGCAAATCTGTGACAAAGGAAAATTAATCCGCGTAACATTACCGATTATAATCACTCGACAATAATTTCCGAACGATTGACAGCCTCGGACCTGCCGAAGATAACGATGTTTCGTCTGATGATCGATATTATTATGATTCACCGAGACATTTTCAGCAACGAAGATATTTCAATTCACAGTATATTATTTAGCTCCTGATTTAACCCTAGAGACGCATTGCACGCGGGTCAGTGATACGTCACGCGTGACGTAATTCTGTTCACATTTGCGCGTGCACTTCAATCAAGATTCGCTGACGATTCGGTATATGAGAGTATTGCGAAAGTATATACGAGAGCGTGATTACGTAAAAGCGGACTCTGCTTGGCCGCCTTCTGTTTCTGCAGTTTCTGTCATTCCCTTATTCTTTATCGGCCTCTTCTCGCTTCTTCTTTTTCTTCGATGAACTCACGTTTTTTTTGCTTATAATTAATTTATCGGGCAATTTATTTTCAAGATTGTGGGATAAGTGTGCTTCTTCTAAACTCCTTCATCAGACATATTAAACAATTATGACTACTCAATTTATTACTTTCCGACATTCGTTGTTGCGTGCATTTACCCGGAATACCTTTAATTAACAGACCGGGCTTGCACTCTCAAAACAATGTGCTGATATAATTTATAGTTCACAAAATGTATTTTGTCACGATCAAGCGTGGCTGAATAATTAGCCATTAGCAGTCATTATGATATTTACTTTGTGTATTTTATTTTTAAATAACTTGTTTATTTATTTTTTAACAAAAAACAGTAACTATTGTAGTTACAAGATATTTATGCAGTGTAGACAGAAATTTGGTGCTTTCTTTAGTTTTATTTATGCATTCTTTTAACAATGAAGATTCAAACTTTTTATGGTTTTGGAATAGGTTTGTGTAACGTTGAATATCATGTTCGTTAAATTATCGTAGAAATGAAATATTTCTGATATAAAGCGGAAAATTGTCATTAGGAAAACTTGTCTGCAGCAATTGTCCATATGAATAAATTTGTTCTAGTTTAAAGAACCCAAAATTATATCAAAAGTTAACTAAAAAGTGGTCAGAAATTCTAGCCAGAATTCGAACAAAAATTCTAATTCTTTTTTTTAAATAGAATTACCGCATTTTTGTGGTTTAGAACACATATATCTTGATTTATGAAGATTTTATTGTTTGAAATAATGTCAAAATAATGAAATTAATTGAAATTGAATTTTTTTATATATATTTAAAATGGCTACCTTTTTCAACTAAAATTGTATTGAATATAGTATTATTATAAACAGTACAATTTTTAAAATAACACCATTTTTTGTGAAAGAAAAAGTGCGAACGAAAAGAAAATGGTATCAACCCTGTATCAGTTGTAAAATATTCAGTTAAGGTTGTAATAACTAATGTTCCAGAGTCGAAACTTTATGAACACATTTTTCTTCTCGGTCTTTGTTTTATCACGCAATGCATATTGATAGTCGAATTTAAATATGCTGTATCGCGAAAATTCTATATTATAGTAGCTGAATAATTTTCTTTACTCTACATTTTATCATGGTTAAAACGATACCAGTTAGTTAGTAAATTTCAAAACTGAAATAACTAGATCTATTTATTTAAGGTCTTAATTAATTATATCGAAATTACAAATTTTTAAAATAAACTACTGGAGAACTTGATTTATAACGAGTACATTTTGAAGGTTGTTTGTTTGTACAATTTCTTACCTCTTATACACTTGAGGAGAAGAAATTAGACATCTAATTCGTATGACAAAAATTTTTAACTTTAAAATTGCTATAATTTCGCCAATTTTGTAGGTTCAAGTGATTTTTTTCGAAAGCTTGAAGCGTCAGCTTCAAAATGCTCTAGTTAAAAATGCTATTTCTTATCGTTCGAAATACCCTAAAACTTTAAAATTGTCGTTTTTCGCAGAGGCAACTTCAAAACGCTATGACTTTCTTCCAAATCATCGAAAAGCTTAATTTTGTTTAAAACGACAGGAAACAAAAAAATCCTATTTTCAATTAGAGTATTTTGAAGCTGAAGTTTAAGCTTTCAAATGAAAAAAAAAAAAAAATCGCATGTATTTACAAAATTGGCAAAGTTATGGTAATTTGAAGTTAGACATTATTTTCATACAAATCAAGTGTCCTGATATTTTTGGATTAGTTTTATAAAATAGATGTTTCATTTTAAGTGTAAAAGTACCATTTTTTTCATGCAACTAACAGTAGATTTGTGATTTTTTAATAAACCATAAATGTATGTTAATTAGAAACAACTGGCATGAAATAAGCAACAGTAATTTGTCAATAAATCATTAGGCTCAGCGACATAAATAGAGATATTGAAAAAAGTTAATTGACTATTATTTCCGGCGCATCATTAATCAGCGCGAGGCACACAACTTATGCGCAAATAAAATGTTCATCAGCCATGAACTCATTGGTTTAAAAAAAAGTACGTCTGTTCGAACGTTTTCGTCCGGCGGCTAAAATATATATCGAGTGGCACGCACACGCCAGAGCGACACACGAGTGTGTTTCGATTCGAAAGCGCGAGCAAATAATTTTACCGAGCGCGCACACACGAAGCGCGTACTACTTTTCGCTCCGGCTTTCGTTTCCCATCGCGATTCGAGCGGCAGGGTCGCGCCGCGGCGTCGTATTTCGCATGCGATCATTTTCGAATTCGCCGCCGCGCCCGATATCGCTTCTCTCACCTCTGCTCCGCGGAATCGCCTCGGCCCTGATTCGTTACGGTCTAGTTTCCCCGACTTGGCATATAATTCTGCTTACGTGTTCGCCTCTGCTGCGTTGTTGCTTCTCTTTCTTGGCGCGACTCTGCTTTCGTGACTTTTGGCCACTCGCAAAGGTCTTTTTCTTGCGTCGCGTCTATCACAAAATCCGCCATATCAAGTTTTATTAAAAGCCCACTTTTGCGTCTCTTCTTAAGCTCTAATAATAGATTTTTGCAAACAAATCAAATTACTTTTTGTATTGCTTATCTTTTCTGTTGAGTCTACACAACAGCACAAATTATCACATTTTTTTCAACAGTATAATAATATGGACATTTGTCTCGAAATTTAAGTTATGAAAAAATGTTGACAATAAATTATAAGCGTAAGCTGCTGTTGATGTTTTTTCCATTGCTTGAAACGTTTGAAAATATGGAATAGTGAGTTTTTTCATCGTTTGTAAGCCAAATTTTTACAAATTTGAATTTTATTGATCATTAAGCCTAATGAATCATCATATTCATTATTTTTAATAAAAAATATTTATTTTAATGATATTCCCTATAGAAAAGAAAAAAAATTATTGTACATTTTAACATACTTAAGGATATTTTCATTTTTTGTAATTTTTGTTTTATTTATTATTTTTTTTTATTATACTTTTATACCTAAACATTTTCAGAAATATCAACTCTTTTTATAAAACAGTTATAACAATTTATTTATACTTGATCAAACATTTACTTCTTAAAAAGCTAATTCATATCTTTGGATAAGGCTTACAATTTTAACAATTTGACATGTTTCTGAATTTGTACAAATAATTAACGAATATTATTAACCTGATGTTGACTTTACTTTTTTAATTTTGGGTGATATTTTAATTTTTTTTTTCATATATATATATATATATGACTTTAATTCATCATTCTAAGGTATAAAATGTTATTTTTAGAGATTTTTTATTTTTTGGCAAATTTGCGAATATTTTCCAAATTTTGCATAAAATCATAGTTCTCGCATTAAATATTAGGCATTACTAACTCGTAATATGATTCAAGTAAAACAATTTCAAAACCAAATTTAAAAGCAGAACTTCTTAATTTACAAAAATATGCAACAGAACATTATTTTGACCAATTGAATTCAAAATACGAATAAAATTATATCTTACAATTTTGATATTTAAATGTAACCTAGTTGTAAGATGACTTGTCTCAATAAAAATGAAGTAATATAACATTTTCTTAAAAACTCAACGCATATAATCGTGCATATCTTACAATTTTGTGCAAATCAAATAAAATATCAATTTATTTACCTATCGAAAACACAATCAAGATCCATGTGTCTTATACACTCTTGACATACAATATTGGTGACAAAATTTATTTTTACGTATAATTTTCAAATCACATAACCTTAAAATTATCTAGATTTTGATTATCAAATCTTAAAATATAATATTTTACTTTACGTTACCTCTTCACATTACCTTTATAAAATAATAACGATATCAAAAAGAATCTGCGAAAAATAGAAAATATTGACAAATGTAACAATTGGATTTTTATAATACGAAAATCATTCACGAAATCTGAAAACAAAATTATTGTTTAATGGTTGTGAGAATGAATTTTTACGTTTTTCACTAGATATTTTGTCAATTATTACAAAAATTTTTGCTTTAATTTTTTTAAAATATAAATTAAGTTGAAAAAGTTAAAAAAATCTATATATTCTTCAAAAATAGTTATTTGATTAAATCGCATCTTTTCTTTGTCGCATTTGTAATTTTGACAGAAAAATTCTATAATATTTGATTTTAGGTTAATTAGAACAATTATACACTTAATACGAATTATTATAAAAAAATAATAAATGACAAATTTATTCAAAACAAATTGCTTAGTAACTATTTTGTGGTTGACCCAAAATTCGATTTAAAGGAATTTTGCAAATTATCTCTTTTAAATTTATTAACTAATAATTTGTACGAATTTGGTTTCTCAGTTTAGAATTACAGTAATTAACCATGCGAAGACCATAGAAAAATGTATTGCTTGTGGACAATTAAGGTACAATGATCTTCAAGTTCCGGGCATTGAGAATTTCATCAACCTAATGCTCACGTATAGATGATTAAAATATTTCTGATGTACGCTTCGAATTCTGTTACCCTAACGTACTAGAGACTGGCAATTTGAACAATTCCAAGGTTTTCAACGAGGAGGGTTCCATTCACCTCATGTTTTAAAATGATGACGTGAATATTTCCGATATGCACTTGAAGAATTTCATCGATTCGCTGCTACAACATAGTCATTTAAATATTCGTCATGAATACCCTAAAGTATCTTTTGTGACCTAGAACTTGATTTCAAGTTAAAAATCAACATTCCTGATTCTATCGACACTTATCTTATATAATTTATAAGTAAATCAAATTAAATAAAAAACTGATAACTAAAAAAATACATTAAATTATACAAAGATACAAAAAGTAAAGAAAAGAATGTTTCATATATTAAGTTCATCTTATCGCTGCTGAATAACTGTATAATAGAAAATGTAAAATTTAACGTTAACTCATTGTCAGTTCAGAACAGCCAACATTTCTAAAATAGCAATGATTGACTTAATAAACTGCACACAAATTGGATAAACAATTTGTCTGCAACAACCCCGTGATACTTTAATGTGTAATGTTGAGTAATATAATGAACATGTTGTTTGCCCGATAATACAGAATGAATTCATAATACATGTGAAGTAATTTTGACACTTTTTAAAGTTGATACCAGAGATATACTATTTACCGACGTGCGAGAAACATGCTTTTTGTTGGAAAACAAGCGGAACGATATTGCCTCGTCGAGAGATCTTGTGACCGGACGAAGGTTAATCTAATCTGCGCTGAATTTAATAACGCAGCAACCCTCGACTTGTGACTTTGTCGCTCTCTTTGTTTCCTGTTTGTCTCCTTTTCTATGTGTACTCTTCACTTCTTTTCATTCCGCTCTTCTTCGTTATTTTGTATTTTACATATGGCATGCGAACGTAGCTTGTCAATAAAATAGAAACAAAAAGGAATAGTGAGCCAAAGTGAACAAGAAAAAGAGTGTGAATATATGCCTTTCTTTATACATATATATATGCGAAGCTTTAAATTTAATATAACTCTGGCCGATCGTTTGGCAATGTATAAGGCGAATTTCACGCGAAAAACGCATAACTTAAAAAAAGAACGTGCTCCGACGAACGGAATGAAGAATCCGGGACGATAAAACAAAAAGCACGAAACCATTCTTCTCCTTGTCACGTGCTTGCAATCCGAGTTATTTGTTTTCTATTAATTAAGACGTCGAGCGAGAGCGTCCACTCATTAAACTCCAATCATCCCATTTGTTTTTATCGGCTAAAATTAATTTCATTACTCAATCAGGATTACTGGATTTTAATTAAAGCACACATTACTTATCTAAAGGCAATGCTTTTTTTCTTTTCATTATCATTACCAAACAGCCAGTAAATTATTGCAGATCATTGCTGAATAATCGCAGTTCTCATTCAGACGACGTATAAGGATTGTAAAACGTGTGTGACGCACGTCATCTTTGCTGTTGTGATTTAAGGATCAATAAGAAAAGGCCAACATGAAATAAGAATTTCCTTGTTTTAGTGTCACTCAGTCATTTACAAGCGACGTGAATATATTTTTTGGATCTTTCTTTGTTCTGATTTCCGTTTACTTAATTTTTTGTGTCACTGAAGTGAAAACTTTTTTAATAATTAAGCTATATTGATAAACAATTTGAAAAATCTGTCAACAAAACTGGGTTTCCAGAGCAATAAAACAGAATTTAAATACAATTATAATAGAACAATTTATTCACTACATAATAATATAGCAATTTGTATAACTAGAGTCACTCTTATTGATTTATTTATTTAATATACAAATGGCACAAAGACAGCAAATGAAAAAAATTTTGCACCATAGTTATCAAAAGACCTTGAATTAAATGGCGAGGTAGTTCTAGATCCAATTTCTCAATGACTTTGTACTACTTAATTGAATCGGCAACTTAAATCTCAAAATTTCAGGCAGTAAATTAACAAATTTATCACTTAAATAATAGTGATTTTGTCTAGTTATATCCGTATCTACTTTTGGTAAACTTAATGTAGGTTGTCTTAATTGATGTAAACTGTTAATAAAATATATTTCTTGCAAGTTTGTATAATTTCTTTGTAACAATTTGTCAATGCACATTTTTTGGGTTGAAATCATTCTGTATTTTAAAAATAACTGATTTGAAGGGAAAAGTACATTTTTGATATCATTATTTATTCTTTAGTATATTAATTTTATAACAAGTGCTTTTTGTAACCTTACAGTTCCATTTTTAGAGCGTAAAGATTGTAGCCAACGTATGTATAAACATTTCAGAGTAATACGAATTCGCATAAAAAGAAGAAAAAGAAGTCGCCATCTTAGTAAATGCTTGTAATAAACTGAAGTGATGCATCTTATCACAAAATGTTGTTGGCATTCGCAACATATGTTCTGCTATAATCATAGTAATAAAAAACACTATTAAATATTTGTGCTCAAAAATAGATAAATTAGTATTAATGAATTACAAATATTACATATTAGTTGCTTAATTTCAAAATCTGTTTACTTTTTTAAGCCCTAGATAATTTCATAAACATTTTATGAGTATATTTGTATACGTTTTTTTTTTAAAAATACTTTTTCAATAAAAAATATTTTTAAGTGGTGATATAGTGATCTTAATGATAATTTTCAACATTCAAAGTTATTATTTTTGGCTTTAATGATTGAAACAACAAAACTTGTACACAATTTGATTTTTTCTGTAATGAACAAATATGTAAAACGAGTTCTAACCTCAAAACTCATTATTTTGCATGATCTAAAAATAATAAAAATTACAGACTTATTGTATAATTTTTATCAGTTAAAAAATGACTTTGGTTATCAAACTTTAATTCATTATGAATTTATAGAATATATATCTTTGTGGATTACATTCTTACATCTTGAATGTTTGAAATGTACAGTAATATGTAGTATAAACTGGTAAAAAATTAATTTAAAATACAAAATAGCTATTTTTCAATTATTTAGGCATTTATTTTTTATGATTTATTAAACTTATTCAAAGTTATTGTTGTAAGTTTAGTTTTTAAATAAAATTTATAATTCAATAAAACAATAAAAGTCAAAGTTAATATTCTCATAAAGTATTTATTAACATTATCTTACCTTGTACGATAAAAAAACCTCTTCCTAAATTTAGATAAAACAATGGTAACCAATTAAATAAATTTTTCATCTAAACTATTAATCGTGCAGTTTTGTTGTCAAAGATTTATAAACTTTAAGGATCACTAATTTATTTAAATATATTTCATAAACTGCTTTTTTTTACAGTATGAAAAGTAAAAAAGAAAATTTTTTACCCCATTCAATTCCAATGTAGAAGCCTGAGCCTATTTATAGCAATAAGAATAATGATCACGTAGTAATGGCATATCCTGTTTGACAAAAATATGACCTAAATATCATAGCCTGATAACAGCCATATAACCTACTTATGTCTCTATAAACTCAAAAGTTATAAGACAAAAATTCACTTTCTAATATCTGAAAAACTTATTAAATATTAAATTAAATGTTTGTTTTCTAATGATTTTTATTGTTTAAATTTATTCAAAGAATTACAATATAAAAAAATGTAATATAATTTTTTTACATTTAATGTGTCGAAACATCTTGTATAAAAAATAATTTTTATTTTCTGGGTAGATTTCAAGGACATGAATTTTAAAATTATTCAGTTTTTTCTGCAATTAAAAAAAAACAATGTTTTGAGTGCTGAGTTAATAAGCAGATGTATCCTTATAAAAATACTTATTGTTCACAAAACCCTGAAAATAAAATTTGCAAAATTGAAAATCTTTAAAACAAGATGCAACACATCTTGAAACTTAATATCAATATCTATAACATTGCCATTCTTTTTAACTTTGTCTAACTCTTCGCAACTTTTTATAACTCATGGCAAAAGTTGCAAGTGACAAAGCCTTTAGGTTAAAGTCAAATTCTTATTACAGGCTATTAACATTTTAGAAACAATTGCTATTCTATTAGGCGCAATGCAATCAAGTAAAAAGTTCCAATGCAATCGTATTACAAAAAAACCGATTAAATAAACAAGTATCAGTTTAAATGTTTTTTAATTGGGTTTAATTACGAAGCGTTGATGTTTAGTTACAGAGATTATTTTGAAGTGAAAAAAGTATGTGCAATTTAATCGTAACTCATGATCAATAATTTACAATGTATTTACAAAGTTACAAATTGTCAATAAATAGTTTTACAGATAATAAAATCAAAATTCAAGTTATTTCCTTTATAAATAATGTTATTAATATAACTGTTTTATAATGAAAAAATAATAATTTTTGGATTCAAATAATTAATTAAATTTCCACTACGTTTTGCCCTGTCTTACCCATATCACGGAACTGGCGAAAACTTAAGAAACCTCGGCCCTCAAACTAACTGAACGCAGAAACCCGCAGCCCCATCACGAGCAGTACCCTCCACCATTTCCGTCAACCCACGACAATTTATTTAAATACCCGTTGTCCGAGCAACAAGAAATTTCGGCATTCTCGTTTCATCTAGTACGTGACCGAAAAGCTCAGAGGACAAAAAAAATATCGTCCAATAATCCCGCTCTCTAACTAGGTCAAATTATCAACACTCCCTGTTGACGAAAATTCAAAGCATTGACCCACTCTATCTCGACTCTCGCAACCCCAAATCCGCATGAATCAAAAAATTTAAACCAACGACCTTTCATATCCCCAGAAAAAAACGACAGAAATAAACTGTTCCATATATATAATATAACAAAAAGAAAATAGCTAAAGAAAAGGAAGAAAAATATTGACGCTCGTAGAATATATTCTTGGGTGTTTTTCGCGCGCGAAATTCGCCGAGTGGGAGCGAATTTAGGGTGGTACACGGTGGACTAATAACAAAGGGGTCTTTGCGGGGTCTGAAGGGTGACGCGACGAAACTCGAAAGCGGAGCTCGTCGACGCTCGTCGGTTGTGCGCGCGTGATCCGATTGCGTCTCGTTTGCTGGGGCTAGCGCGGGGCCAGGGGCGAAGGCGAGCGAACGCGCTTGGACGAGGGAAGGCGGTGACCCGCGGTGCCTGTCTGCTGCTGGCCGCGTTTCAGAGCCGCAGCTCTGGCGCGCTCTATACCTATATACCTAAAGCGTGGGGTGGCCGCGGGGCCAAGGTGGCAAGGGGCGGCGCGCGGCACCAGGATGCCGCGGGGAAACGTGGGGGGCCGCAGGGAGGACGGAGGTAATTTGAGCGTCACACGCCGAGCGAGCGAACGGCAACGTCTATGTGCTACATAAAGAGCCCCCTTATGTATCCAACCCATCGCGACTCTGCGATGCGACGACCCATGTACAACGTGTCCCAAAAGTCCCTCGCACCGCGCGCTCTGCGCCCCTATACACACATACACACACAATGCTACAGCCGCGATGGACGTACATGTCGCTGTGTGCGAGCAGCTGTCGCGTGCACGTGTGCGTGGGCGTACGTGTGCACCTATATACGGGGATACGTGACCAAGTGTAGGTGCATGTGTACACCTATGTGCTATCGGTCCTTCAACGCGCTCATCTAAGATGGCGCCCGATGGGACACGCCAGCACGAGAACTAAGCGCTAATTAGCGCAACATCATGTATTCTGCGCCGGAAAGCGCTTAGTCCACTTTCTTCGCGCCAATTTTTTTTCTATTTCGAGTTTTGACTGTTATTCTGCTAGTGTTCTTTTCAGCTGGATGTTTCGATTTTGATGGGTTTAATTTGGATGGAAAATGTTGACTTTTGGGTTAGGGCATTTTTTGGGTTAGGGAACTTCTTACCTCTATTTCAGCAATTATTTTATAAGATTGTTATTGTTTTAAGAGAAATAGTATTCTTCTTCTGAGATAAATATGTATACTGTAAGCAAGTATATGATTTAATTGCAAACATATAATTGAATCAAGTAAATTTAACTTAGTATATACTTGATTAAGGAAGACAATTTATTCGAATACCGTTAATCATATTTGTGGCTTTACATTTAAGTAAGGTATATCTACTTGCTTCAAAGTAGCAGTTTTTTCGGTGTATGCTTTAATAGTGCGAATATTTTGTTCATTTGTATAATGAATCGGTCTTTCTTTCTAGCACATTTTTTGTATGTTCATCAATTCAAAAATAAAAATCACTTTTATCACATTTTTCAATAGAAAATTATATTTTATTTCTTATTTTTCAAATCGAATACAGAAAATACTGTATAGAAACTTAATATAACAGAAACTTTTTTTTAAATACTATTATAATTTAAACATTATCAAATTTTCGAATTGAATAATTATGCAACGAATAAAACTATTTGTATAACAAACCCAACAATCAAACAGGTATGACCTGTTATATTCATCATTTTTATATCTATCGTAAAATCACAGTTTCAAAATAAATACTTTTTCCGATACAAAATATGTTGTGATGTTTAACCGCTCAAATTAAATTTCATTCAAACTTTTTAAGTGACTACATAAAATTGCATTAAAATCACTTTATCATTTAAACAATTTTTAAATCCAACATTTAATAAATAAATTCAAAATTCTCTTAAATTTTAAATGCCTCTTAAGATGATATACGACTCGGATTGTCTGTCTCTCTCATACAAAAATTGTTTCTGTGTAATATTTTTGTTAATTTTAAAATTGTTTATAAAAACGCACGATTGTTTACTAAAAAACCATGTTTCGAAGAATATGCGAGAAGGAATTCTTTGTAACTTTTGGAAACTGTAAATGTCGGTAAATTGATTGCAGTTTCCAAAAATTATACTTGTTCACATAACCAACAAAGAATTCCTTCTCACAAAATCTTCATAAAATGTTTTTTTAGTAAACAATCATGCGTTTTTATAAAAATTTGTAAAATTAACAAAAATATTACATACAAACTATTTTTGTGTGAGAGAGACAAACTATCCGAGACATATATCACCTTAAATATTAAATGAAATAGTAGTTTAGAAACACTCAGAGTACAATACAAGTACATTTATATTTTTATGATAATAGCCAGGCACTCGCAGAGCATTAACTTGAATTTTATTATTTGCTCAAAAAAAAAAAAAAAAAAAAAAAAAAAAAAAAAAAAAAAAAAAAAAAA
>JABFPM010000241.1:0-15616 GCA_022817325.1 Idris sp. 1 HC-2018
AACTCGGCAAACCACCGACAAATCGTTGCTTTTGATGGACAAGAGTCCGGGCAACATTTGTCAATCCATTGTTTCGCTTGCACGGTGTTTTTACCCATTAAAAAACAATGTTTTATCAGAACACGAAACTCTGTTTTTTCCATTTTTAAACAAACTACAAAACAACTTTACTCCAACCTCGATAACTCAGCTGTTTCTGGTCCGATCGACTTAAAATTTTGACATGTTTCAAGCAAAGGTTAGTACTCTAGAAAGACCTGGTTACTGGTTTATTACGAGCGCCATCTCTGGGTTAGTCTCGGGACTTATTGATCCATGTGTTACATCAATATTTCACAAAGATATGTTCATATTAGTGTTTTAAATATTTTGAAGCAAGTGTCCAAGAACTTTCCCCGGGCACTGTATAAACTCATTTGTACAGGATTATTCTTTAGCAAATTATTTGTCAATAAATAAATAACATTATCTACACAAATAAATAATAATTAAATTATAATAATTTCTTATATGATTCAATAAAATTTTAATACATATTAACCCATTCAGTCACAGAGTCCAATATAATGGACGTTTCTCAAAAATCGAAATTTCGATTTAGAGCAATTAATTTGTAACAACAAATTTTATAGCAAAAAAAGGAAAAAAAATATAAAATAAATTTGTTTAACAATTTTAAGAATAATTCCCTTGTTATAAGTTGTTTTTGAGCCGTAGATAAAAATCGTAACTGAATGGATTAAAATTGTTAATATTGTAAATATAAAAAAAAATAAAAAACTGTTACTTTGCAATCGAGATGAAATTAAAAAAGATGGATTACGGAGAATTAACAAAGAGGAACAGTAAAACGATGATTCGACAATTCAATTTAGAGCAATTTAATAGAAAGCCTAAAAGTTTAGATCAAAAGATGTGGAAAGAACAAAATTTAAAAATAATATATAGACATATGAAAATGATGAGATGATGATATATTACAGTATCTAAAATAATGCTTTTTACAGTGTGATATTTAATAAAGTTTTACTGTTATAAAAAAAATGTAAGTCTTTTTGTAAATGATAATGCAATATCGATTTTAAAAATATATTAAATGTCTATTTATTTCTTAATTCACTCAATTTCTTTAAAGAAAAATAAGATAGAGAACAAAGTTTGAAGAACAAAATTAGGAAAAAATAGCCAAGGAAAATAACTGAAACGTTTCATAGTTAAAAAAATTATTGGTAACTTTTTTGCAAAGTAGTAATAATTACCTGATTTCACTTACACTGCATTAGATGAATGATTTAACCGTCCATTAATGCTCCAATCACATCTTAAGTAATAAGGAAATATTCCAAATTCATGATATCTTTATCCTTTTCCTTTAAATGCAATAGAAAAGGACCAAATCTAGCCTATTTCTTTATTCCTTTGAATGTAAGTGGTCTATAAGAAACTTTATTTTGAAATATATATGATTTCCTCTTAGCAGATGCATTAGATGGCGTTGCTTGTTTTATTAAATTGACTTCAAAGTTGCAAAGTTGGGAGATAATTTATTAAACAACAGCAGCAGCATTTGTAAAGCGCGTACACTTCATACCAACCCGTTAATTTCTACAAATAAATCTTGCAGATGCTTGTGCACAATTTTATTCGGGATTAAAAGCTTGCTTTATATTCCGTCCTGGTGCAGAAACACCGAACATTAATCAGAACCGCCATTTGTGTCATGGTGTTGATATGGTCACTACGCGCATCAGTTAACGAAGAAGGTCGACGGAAAAAGGATAATTTTATAAGGGAAATGAAGCCAGGGCAGGCACACATAGTCTAACGAATATTACGTTGAGATAAAGCTTTTTCTCAAGGGAAAAGAAAAATCGGAAAAATTTCCGGCTGCAGATAGTTTTAAAGGTACATCCGCCATTTTGTGAATCTCGTTCTTGTTTTATTCTTAAACATTTTTATATGAACATGACTAATGATCGTTTCTTTTGAAATATGGCTTTTTAATTAGCTTGAAATTCAACCATTTTTCTGTTTCATTAAATTTCTTTAATGTTTAAAAAAAAGAACAATGCGATGGTGAGTATTTTTTTAATTTCCACATTTTTTTTATTCTTCTTATCAAACTCTGTAAATTATATGAACAAATGTATACAAATTAACTTTTTTCGCATTTATTAAGTATACTTTATTACTTTTTTTAGACTTCGCAGATAGATTGACATTTAACATAATATTAAAAACAAAGTATTTAATAAATTACTGATGAATAGTAGGTTTGCAAATAACGAAAAACTATTTAAACTTTAACGAAAATTGTGTAACAAAAACAGTTAAAAAGAAAAATATTCAAATACAATTAGTTTGAGAAAATAAACGTACTTATGATCCTATGTGGGAATTTGCAGCAGCGGTGAGAGTGGGGCTATCTCTTAAAATTCCTGTTAGTACAATTTTCTGTTTTATACCGGTTCCGATTAATACAGACACTGTAATGCATGTAAACGTCGTATATATAGTTTTATAAAGTACATGAATATTGTATATCATATATAATATTATATGTATAATATATTATAATATAATTTTCTAGACTTTGAAAGTACCGAGAATGGCACTTTTATAAATTTGAGAAAACAACAAAAGCCTTTAGTTGTTTATTTAGATTTCATATATTTATACAGCAAACGCGCATAAAGTGAAAACCAACATTCATATTTTTCGAACGTCAATATTTTTTGACTTCTTGTGTGTCAACTAATTCAATTAAAATAATAAAATGGAAAAACGTGTTGATACATATATTTTGAAGCTAACTTTTTTTACAACTCTTGTTTTAAAAATTTGATGAAAATTTATATTTGATCAAATTAACAAAAGTGGTTACAGTATATTACGTATCGAGGCGCTACAAGCGCCAAGATCGATATGTTATTTTACGTATCTTAAGAGTGAGTCGTAAGTGGCAACATTCAGGCTAGAGGGCCGTAAACGACAGCTTACGACCCGAGTGCTTGAGAGTTGCCACTTTTGGCCGCTCCCAAAATACGTAAAAATTATTTGGTTTTGTAATATATATATATATATTCAGACTGTATATATATCGTATATATTTGTGACATTTTATTATTGGCAAGATTGTCAAACTCAAAATAAATGTAAACAACACAGTGTGACGTTATAAATTGTGAGCATTTTTATAGCAAATGCTAAATAAAATGATTTTTATAATTTGAATGTTTAGTGAATCTTTATTATCAGATGAGTACAGTTCATTTATTTGAATTAATGGCGATTTTTAATGTAAGAAATGATACTTTGCGAAAATTGTTCATTTTAGGTATCGAAAAAGGCTCGTCCTAGACTAATTAATACACAATTTTATTTAATAAAAATAAGAAAATAATTGCAACCATGAATTTTATTAACAAAAACATAGCAAATCCATGCCAGTTCTCAGAGATTAAGGTTTTTGAATTCAGTACTTCACTGCAGATCAATCTGTGTCTATAATTTATTTGCAAATGGCGAAAAAAAGGACAAATGACTATGTTAATAAGCTTAAAATTTTAAAAGTCTGAATCTGTTATTTTTCTAAAGGCTCACTACAAATCTATTAATAATTTTACAAATAAATTCAAGTAAGTTAGCACGTGATTTTTATGTTAAAAATTATAATCATCTTCACTGGAAAATATACAATTTTTTTTATAGGACACAAATTTTTAGAGTCTGGAGATCAAGTATGAAGAGGAATACTGTATGACCAATACTCAAATTTTGTTTGGCAAAATTTCACTGTATGAATTGAGAGACGATGATGACATTGTACGCACAAAGAAAAAAACTTTTAAAATTTGTTTTGAAAATCAAGACCTATTTATTATATATAATATTTATTTTTATTATTCTTTTAAACTACTTTTTTGTTAGTTGATACGAAATCACAATCGTCTCGGACATCATAAAAGTTGCATCGAAGGTAGTATATAAATGGACATCATAATTCCAATCCCAAGACCCTCCTTACCAGATTCAACATTGTCAACATGACCTATCTAACAGAAACGCAAATCGTACGAATATATTACATAATGCTGAACTAACATTTATTCGATTTTCGTTTCGTAAGTGAAAGGAATCTCCGAGTTCATTGCAGATGCGCAGTCAGTGTGACGAATTTTGCATGCATGTATTCGAATTGATGTAAATTTGTTATCATTTTTTTCCATCTATGCATCGATTATGAAAATGTGCTGACTGTAAAATCCTTTCTCAAGTTTTCTTGAACCATTGATCAAATTTAATAATGCTGAAGTTAGTCTGACTGATAATTTACAATCAGCTGCAATTAGTTTAAAGGTTATAACTCTCAATCCGACAGCGGTGCTACGACAGACTAACCGTACGGTTTAAGCCATTATAATTACGTAATGGACATTTGTATCCATCAGCACGTATTATATCAAAACAGAGGCTCGCGGAAACATGGTTCTGGTGGGAATTGGCGGAAGTGGTCGTCAGTCCTCGTCAGACCTCGAGATATATATATATATATATGTATGTGAACTGACCACATCCCAAATAGAGGTCACGAAGCATAACCTGCTGCCGGATTTCCGGGAAAACCTAAAGGCTCTTTACAACGTTCAGAACAAACCGAGCAACTTCCTCTTCAATGACACTCGGCTGGTCGCACAGTAATCCTTCAGATTAAGAACTTCTCGGGAGTGGATATAATAATTTTCATCGACTTGAACGCTATCAGAAAACAATTTCTTTTCCAGAATTACATTATGTAGAATTTTAATTAGTTAAAAAATTGTATTTCAGAAAACTTAATCTAATTTTAAGGTTCGAATGATAAAAACTAGATTAATCAATTCAAAAGTACAATATTTTAATTTATATTTGAGGTTTAATTTGTTTAAACATGAAGTTTCTAAAATTATAACCTATCATTGAGGTTAAAATTGTCTTATCAAAAAAACATAACTTAAGTTATTAAGATTAATTAACTTATTCAGGCATATTTCAGTCCCCACCACTTTCATGGTTAACTTCTGTTTTCATTTATAATTCAAGAATTCCAAGTTTTTTGTTTGACAAAATTATAAGTATTGATGTATTCAGCTATGCAGAACTATTTGTATTAATTTAAATGTACAAAAAGTATTTCTAATCGTCACACTGACGCGCAGCCTTTGAGACTGCCGCAACAGCTGTGCCTGAATGAGTTGAAAAAAGTTCAATTATCAGGTTTTTTTGATTAAATAAAACCTTTATTCGAATTTATTGAAAAAAAATATAAACTCCGATTCATTAAAATAATTTTCAATTCAAGATAATGCAAATTATTATTCATTCGTCCTGTGTCTTATTAAAATATCGCTGTTAATATTCCAACTAAAAGTATTTAATAAGGTATTAGGATTGAGCTTTACAAATCGGATTATAATCGGATTTTAGAGATGAAAATTTCTCACCGAAAACCCGCAAGGGTTATATTTCGATTAAATTTTCATCAATCGCGTACGTAGATTAACAAAAAAAGTATATGAAAAAAAAATTAAAACCCTCAGTTTTAATAATTGTTCAATGTCATTTAACTATACCTTTCACTGATTCAAAATTATCTAACTTGTTCAACTTTTATCAAACTCTCATTTTTATGTGCAGCATTTTAATCAGATAAACCTTTTTGATTGATGATAACTAGATGAGTTTCGCACACAAAACAAAAATGCCAACTTTAACAGAAAACGAAATCTTATCAATGAAAATCAATATTACGTTTTTTTTGCCTTCCCCCCTTAAACCAACAAGGTTTCTTGTATAAAGAAAAATGTTATCAAAGCTCTCAGAAAGTCAAGCTGTTTTAATATTGTAAGTGCTACAAAACCATTAACTTAAAAGGTTCGCCGCTCAAATGAAATTGAATTCACCCAATTTCACGTTCACAAAATGGATTTATGTTTTTAAAGTGGCTTTTTTCGGCAATTACGTTTATCTTTAAATTAGTTCACAAGTAAATATTGCCCTTCTTTTTTTTCTCCAACTTATAACTTCTTCTAAAGTAAATCATCTTTTTTTTCAAATTTTCGAAACCCTTCTGCTAGTTTTACACAATTTAAAATTAATTTTTGCGATAATCAGTGACATGTTTTTCCTAATAATAAAAAGTGAAAGAAAAAAAATTGTAAAGTTGTTTTAAAAAAAAGGACAATTGTCCTGCAAAAAGTTGCAATGATCGTATTTGTTGATTTTAAAAGCTCTGAAAATTCTCCGAGCAGTGGTTTAAAACAGCACCGCACTGACAAACTTTTGATTCTGTTCACGTTGTCTCCGAGTTCTTTAGTATCAGTGCAACCTTTATGACAATTTCAACTTTAGAAAGCAGCAACTTGTATCACATTTTTTTCTACTTTGTCAAATACCTGTAAAATCACTTATCTACAGTTATTAATTTCTTTGATCTAAATCAGCAAGCAGTATGAACTGTTCAAAGAGAGAAAAAGTAAAGAGCGAAATGAAAAGGCGACCAATAATTAATAATCAAAGATAAATTACACTCTTTTGCAGAATGAATCAAAGAAGAGATTATGTAAAAGTATAATTTCTGAAACATTAATTAACTTCAGCTTTTTTTTCTTCTTTATTGAAATATCATTTTATAATTATTTATAATTTTATGTTTAGAACACTGAAAAAACAGGCACCTCGAATCAAGTGAAATATACTTAAATGAAATGAAAAATATGATCAATCATATTGAAGTATATCATATATTTGAATCAAGTATATTTGACTTATTTCAAGTGAAATTCATTTGTATCAAGTGAAAATATACTTGAGTCAAGTATATTTTTGCAAGTATATTATATACTTGGTTACAGTACGAAATTTTTTTTCAGTGAAGATAAAATAAAATTGATTGCACAAGTATTTATTTTTTGATTTTAAAAGAGTGTTTAAAAATTATTCGCTATTACATTTTTCATTGATTGACAATTCAACAACGTGTTTTGTTAATTAATTATCATGTTATTATCAAACGTAATTAAGCATTAACTTTCGTTAAACTAATAACGGGTTAGGAAGATGAAACCTTATCCAGAGCGATCGCTGAAGACAAGTTCAAATCAGCGAGGACCTTGTTTCCAATTTCGAGCAATGTTTCTTGCAGCCAATTATGGAACCAATCGATGGCCGTGTAGTTGATCAGAGATGGATATTGACGTAGTCTATTCTTGAAAATATCGCTGATAGAACTCTCATGCAAAGTATCAAATTTAACTTTCCTTTAGGTTGTTTGAGTAGAATTATATTTAGAAAATTTAAATTAAATATAAGTTTTTTTTTCCAAAAACTAAGTCAATACAAAAAATCGTATGAGAATAAACAATTAAAGTACAAATTGCGAAGAAAAGATTACTTTTTTGAACAAAGCAATTTTCAAAGAAAAAATAATCACAAAAACGTTTCTTGTATCTAATCAGGAAGAACAATCCAATCTTAAGGAGACTGTGTACCAAAATGGCTGAAATCGTGATTTTTTTAACCAAATTCCTTCATTTTTGTGCTTTTGTGTCTTTTCATATATAGAATACAATTTTCATACGAAATTTTGAAAAAGAAAATTATCTTTTCATTTATTATTAACAAATGAAAAATGGGCATTATCAAAACGTTCCAGAAATCCATCATACTAACCGATTATCAATTTTTTTTTAATGCGTGGAATTTCATAACAAAACAAATGTCAGACAAAATTTTGACTGCAATTTTCTTTTAGAAGCAATCCATCATTTTCTGAAACAATAAAAACGGGTGGAAATGACGTATTTTATCGTATTTTGTTTACAACTTTACAACTATTTGGAAAAACAAATATTAAAATTAAACAAATATTATATTAATATAAAACTAGAAACAAATTAACTGTTTCAGAAGTTTAACTATAAATTACTTAACTATAAACTATTGAAAACCAAGAAAACTCTTTCTTTCTTTAGTTTAAAGACAGAAATAAAAACAATTTAGAAGAAACGTTTACAGATAAAAAAACTGAAATTAATCTTCAAAATTAATATAATATAAACGAAATTTTGAGATTTTATTCGATTATATTAAGGGCGTTCATAAATTATCCGTAGTAAAAATGTATCGTGGTTTACCCAGGTGATAACTAGTTCTCTTTAAAGGCTAACTGTGGTAAACCCTGGTTTCACCAACAACAATTTTTCGTACTCAGAAGACGCGAAAAGCTATTTCGCTCCCATGGGGATTTCGCAAAATGGCTCTTTGCGCCCACAAAGTACGAAAAAGAATATGTCAAACATGGGAGGTCGACGCGAAATTTTGTCTTTGAGCAAAGTTGCTAGCCCGAGGCACGCCGAAGAATGACAACTTTGTTCTCGGACAAATTTCTTGTCCGACCTCCCTTGTTGATAAATATACTATTTAAGGGACACCTTGAGAGACCCATCTAAAAGAATATACAAAAGCCTTTATGGCATTTTCAGGGCATGTAACAGCTTACCTTTCAATTACATTTTAATGTTTAATAAGGACGATTTTAGAGACATATCAAAACACACCAAAGTATGCTAAAATTAATCATTTCTTTATAATGTACAATTTTGTCTTTTGTATTTATTAGTAATTGTTTATTTTTATTCCAAATTTTGTTGCAGACATTGTTAAAATTTACATAATAACGTGTAAGCAGGAGATGTAAAACAATCTCAGCTGAGTGGTAGTTCAGTTAAACATCGACAACAATATTATATTTGATATTCATAAAACCTCAGCATCATGAGTTCAATTCCCAGCGATATGAAATTTGTATTATTAGAAAAAATAATAAATTGCATTTTCAAGATTAATTATTTTATTATCATTAACATACTGATAATACAAATTGAAATGTTCATTTTTATTTGTTGATTGTTTTTAAATAACAAAAATTTCCAGGCACGCCCTAATAGTGCCTTTATAGACCCTAATAGGGTGAAGTATATAGGCATTATAGGGGTTAGGCGTTACATTCTTTTTAAGGGCCCGAATTCAGCATTCATAAGGCCTACAAAGGTCCCTGAAATTTATCCGGGCGAGCCCTTAAGGGGCACGAACTCGACTTTTACTAGGGTAAATATGATGATAAATTTTAAAAGTCTCGACATAGTTGAATTAGTCATTTAGAGTGTAGGTATTTTTGTGTTGTAAATATAATTCTAAAATCTTTAATTATTTGAATCAACAAATATGTATGTTTATGTTTTTTTAATTTTATTTATAAAGGGAAAGGAGAGTGAAAAATGATACTTGCAATGGCAGAAAATTATAGTCAAATTTATAAATTCAATAAATACATCAGTAGATGTAAAAGAATTAATAAAAATAACTTTAAAACTGCTACATCATTAAAATTGTTGAAAGTTTTCATTAATGAAAGTTCTGTAACTTAAAAGTTTAAATGTTAATCATTACTCATGCAAATTATAAAAAAAAAGCTTGAATGTGAAAAAATGAGGACTGGGCATTACATTTATTTATTAATAATTTTATACAAATTCATATTATTAACAAATAATAATTTTACATAATCTTTTATGCACGACAATGAATTTTTAATGTTATTAAAAGGAATCAGAGGCGATGCACCTGGAGAGCAGGATCATTCATCTACTTACAATAAATTAAAACTATAATAATAAATATTAAAATAATAAAAAAATTGAAAATGGTTGCATGTGGTTTATTGCCTAGGAGAAATACGAAAAGATATATTTATATATATATATATATATATGTATATGGGACAGTGATCGACACTCTGATAATTAAAAACGATAAGCCAGAGTGCCGGACGCGGTGAGGATAAAGGATTTTGCTATGATGGCAAAATAAAACGCTAATATATGATCATGAAAGCCAACTGTAACGAGATACAAGTCTATTCGTTTGTCATGATACATTTTGTAACTGCATTGTGCTCGGGCTATCTTTATTCCAAAGTAAGTGTTTATTTATTCACTCAGGTATGTCATAAAATTTTATCATAAATCATCGTAGATACGAGTTTATTTCCCATGAATATTTGTAACTTATATTTTGTAATATAACTTTGAAAGATTGAATGTACTACGTTTGTGACAATACGAATAAATAGATATAGTACATCTTCGAGACTTTTATTTGATTTATGTACACAAATATCTCTTCACTTTGGAAAGAAGAGTTTTTGAAAAACAACATTTTTCTATCTAACTTATTTTTAATTATTTTATAACATTTCTTTGCTATTCAAAGAAAATTGTTTAGAAAAACATTTTTCAATTCAACTTTTTTTTAATTATTTTATAAATTTTATTTGTATTATATTTTGTTTGCTGTTTTCATGTTTCAGTTTCAGTTCATTAAATTACATAACTTTAATTAATAAAAAAACAATGCAGGAATAAAATTTCCAGCAGTATGGTAAAAAAAGTTGCTCTTTTCATCAAAATCTAAATAAAACAATGATTAAATTACTTAATTAAAAAAAATATAATTCATTAGAGATAGAGTTAAATCAAACTCTGTTTGATTATCAAGTCTGCTGTTTTCAAGTATCACCTACCTAGTGTTTTAATTGCTTTAATTTTCACAGTAGCAATTTACACAGCAGCCTTTGATCGTTGCTTGTCGATTTACAAAATCTCATTGTAATGTGTTATGTATTAAACAAACACAAAGTTTTGACTTATAATCAATATAATTGTTTATTTTAATGAATAAATCTACTTCAAGTTTATATGGGCGTGTGTCTGAATTTTCGATTAAATTTTGATGTAAATTAATTGAAATGAAATTTTTCACTGCCAAATATGAACAGCTAAATTAAATGACATTATTTTGTAAATAATTACATCCATTTTTAAAGCGCACTTTGAGTAATAAAATGTATAAAATACTTTTTTTGACAAAGTCAACAAAATTTCACAAACATCTTTCCTGTTAAATCGAAAAATCAATACCAATTTTCAATCGTTAATTTTTCATTTATCAATTTGTTTTCATATTAAAAAAACAAGAATAAGTTGATAAACATTTTACTCCCAACAAAAGATTTTAGCCCAGTTTTATAAGAAGTTAAAACATCTTAAGTACAGCTTGAAGTAAAAAAAAAAAAAATAATAAAACAAAGAAACTTAATTAGTTTGCTCAGTGATACTCATAAAATTCCAGATAGACTTTCAACAAAGTTTATCATTAATTTTAAAGTAAGTTTTTTCCTATAAATATTCATTCATTTAACTCGATTATGTTGGTCAATTAAATAAAAAAATGATTGGTCTGATTTACCAAAAGCAAAACTTAATTAATAAAGTATATATTTAGTGGAATGACAAATTAATTAGGTTGAACGACTGCTCAACGTCTAAAATGACCTATCTATATATATATATATATAGCTTTCTCTTAAGATGTCTGCTAAAACTACATTACGAAACTTTGCTATTAAGGTGTAATGAATTAATTATCTCATTGGATGATATCGAAGTTAACTGTTTTGTTCTTGGTAATTTCTGACACTCTTTTGAAACACTTTTTCAGATAATATTTATTTATTTTCAAACTGTTATACGTGTACATAATGTTTTACTATTTTACAAAAGAATCATATATTACTCTCACTTAATCGGACTAATAATGATTACATAAATGTATATCAGGATTCCAAAAGATGTATTAAATAAAATTCTATTAGCGGATGAAAAATACCATTAATTGTCTGGGTTGTTAAATTTGTGACCCAGTTTCTAATTAATTTATTTGTTTCATGATCTCAGCTTATGGCAACAATTTAATATATTCCAGTAACATGTTTAAAATTGTATAAGATACGTACACATTATTTCGTAAAGTTAAATCTTTATACATTTTTGGTATTACAATGTTTTTATTTCTTTTTTCAACATTAAAATTGTCTGAATATTTACTCTGAATAGTGCTAAGTTTTTGAAAATCAACTTTTCAATACAAAAGTTTCTCACTGTTGGAGTATTGAAATTCTTCAATAATAAACTCTGACGACTAGTACAAGTTTTTTGCACAAATTACTTTTAAGATGCGTTTATGTATGTTATGTAAAGTATTTAAAATTGCGTCACAAGTACCGCCCCGTAATTAAATTGTAGGATACAGTGGACCAAAAAAAAGCGTGAGACATCGTATACAAATTATCGATGTTAAATATTTTGTTGAGTTTATAAAATATGTATATCAAGTAGCACATTTTTGTGGAAACATAATTAACGTTGTAATTCTAATTTAAATTACAATCGGGCCATACTCCCAATTATTTGCAAGCCTCCACACTTTCAATCTCAGAGCATTTGTGACTATTGTCGTCACACATGTCTTATTGTATATTTGCAGTTAGAAGGGTGGCTATTTTTACAGGTTGTGTAGTTCGTCTTTTTCATATTAAAACTCAAAAAGTTCCATCGTGCTACCAAATTTAATTTGGTTTTAGCATCATTTAATACAGCCAGCCACTTATCACTCTGAATAATCAGCGTAGGAAATTATTTCTTTTTCATTTAGTATTTTAAAGATATCATTTATATTCCAATTGAAGGTATCAATGATATATTTTATAAAATTTACTTTGAATATATCTTTTTAAAATAACTGGACTTTTTTTAAAATAAAAAGTGTGAGTTATTATTTGTATTCTTAAACAAGTTTAGAGTAATTAATATATTATCTTGTATCAAATATTAAAACAAAACACAATTTGTTACAACTACATTTCTGAGGGCAAATTATAATTGGAAATAAATGATCTGATTTATTAAGTCATAAAATAATGGAAATGTGTTATCGAAGAAAACTTGAAGTTTCCTTTATATTCCAGCATGATACAGACAGCCGTACAAAATGGATGTTGGGTATTTCTGGCTAGCTGCCACTTGTCTTTGAGTTGGATGCCGAAATTGGACAAAATCGCAGAAACACTTGGCACGAATGAAAAGCATGCATCCGGAATTCCGCTATAGTCCAATTTTTGTTTCTTAATTTTACGAGGAACAATAGACGCGAGGATTCCAAACTTCGACTTGATGAGCACTCCGATAAAAGTGTCGATAAAAAAATGTATCCTCGCTTTTAGATCTTATTTTATTTTTGCTCAATGGTTTCACATAAATACACGATATTTGAATATAAACTCTATTATAAAATACGATTTCAATCAGAGTCTATCAAAATTGTTAAAATAACAAAGATGAGTCTTTTAAGGAGGTCATCAGCCAAAGGCGAAATAACACGGTAAAGCAATCTGTGAAGTAGAAAATATCGGTTCCTTTGCGCGGGATTTATTGTTATGGTAACGCAATGTGGAAGCCGCTTGGCATCAGAATTCCGGCTGGAGTTCCCGATTTCCGTATTGGACAGTGAATTCTTTCCTGTCGCTCTGATTTATGGCCGCTATACCACTGCGCGACTACTCTTTCAGATTAGTCTGTGATTTTAGACACGTGTAGTTATGTTCGGTCAATTGAGCATGATGAAATGATTGAACTCAAAAAAGATCCAGCATTCCCTTTGATTTGAATAATTACCACTTACAATAAAAATCAAGAAAAAATGTTTTTTAAATGAAGTGAAGTAAACTTTTAACTAGAAAATAAAATGCCTGGATTAGTAGCGGGAGTTAATTATACTATCATGTTAAAAAACGAAAAAAAATTTTATCGGAAATGAGCTGATGTACTGTACGCTGGTAAAAAATATATGATGCACAGTGTTTTTGAATTGTACATGAACATGTCACTTCTGATACTTCGTCATTTTTCAGCGTGTCAATTTAAACGATGCGAACGACAAATTTTTAATCTGCCAGTGGACAATTACAATGAAATAAAGGTCCCGTTTGAACAATATTTCAAGTACTTTTCGTTGTCCAAGTGTTCGTAATGCACGACGAATCGATGCAAAATGTTGGTTGCAAATAGGAGTGGATAATTGTTGTATATACAATTTTAGCAACCCTTAAGTGTCATTATTTCTGTTTAGTATAGGTTAGGTTATATGTATAATGCACAACTGATTTTACTCGTTATAAATACTATATTTTTTGTCACCCTAGTCTAAATCGAGCTGTTTTACTCCCTCGTTTGAGGGTGACATTGTTAAACTCCCTCAAACGAGTATATAAAACGGCGCGATTTCTGCTCTAAAACAATTTTAACTCCCATGGTGCATAATACATTATTCTTTTTAAGTAGACCAATTTATCAATAAAAAATTACGTTCTGCTACGTTTCGAAAAATGTATTTCCTTATTAGACTAAAATTGATAATGTTATATAATTAACTTCATATAAAAGAGTTATTTTATAGTGTTTTAAAAAAATATATTTAAGTAAAAATACATCTTGTCGACAGTTTACATTTTTGACTAATTTTGTATACATACCCCAGTAAAAATGTATCGTGGTTTGCCCAGGTGATAACTAGTTCCCTTCAAAGGCTAAATGTGGTAAACCCTGGTTTCACCAACAACAATTTTTCGTACTCAGAAGACGCGAAAAGCTATTTCGCTCCCATGGGGATTTCGCAAAATGGCTCTTTGCGCCCACAAAGTACGAAAAAGAATATGTCAAACATGGGAGGTCGACGCGAAATTTTGTCTTTGAGCAAAGTTGCTAGCCCGAGGCACGCCGAAGAATGACAACTTTGTTCTCGGACAAATTTCTTGTCCGACCTCCCTTGTTGATAAATATACTATTTAAGGGACACCTTGAGAGACCCATCTAAAAGAATATACAAAAGCCTTTATGGCATTTTCAGGGCATGTAACAGCTTACCTTTCAATTACATTTTAATGTTTAATAAGGACGATTTTAGAGACATATCAAAACACACCAAAGTATGCTAAAATTAATCATTTCTTTATAATGTACAATTTTGTCTTTTGTATTTATTAGTAATTGTTTATTTTTATTCCAAATTTTGTTGCAGACATTGTTAAAATTTACATAATAACGTGTAAGCAGGAGATGTAAAACAATCTCAGCTGAGTGGTAGTTCAGTTAAACATCGACAACAATATTATATTTGATATTCATAAAACCTCAGCATCATGAGTTCAATTCCCAGCGATATGAAATTTGTATTATTAGAAAAAATAATAAATTGCATTTTCAAGATTAATTATTTTATTATCATTAACATACTGATAATACAAATTGAAATGTTCATTTTTATTTGTTGATTGTTTTTAAATAACAAAAATTTCCAGGCACGCCCTAATAGTGCCTTTATAGACCCTAATAGGGTGAAGTATATAGGCATTATAGGGGTTAGGCGTTACATTCTTTTTAAGGGCCCGAATTCAGCATTCATAAGGCCTACAAAGGTCCCTGAAATTTATCCGGGCGAGCCCTTAAGGGGCACGAACTCGACTTTTACTAGGGTAAATATGATGATAAATTTTAAAAGTCTCGACATAGTTGAATTAGTCATTTAGAGTGTAGGTATTTTTGTGTTGTAAATATAATTCTAAAATCTTTAATTATTTGAATCAACAAATATGTATGTTTATGTTTTTTTAATTTTATTTATA
>JABFPM010000241.1:15716-33780 GCA_022817325.1 Idris sp. 1 HC-2018
AAGTCTCGACATAGTTGAATTAGTCATTTAGAGTGTAGGTATTTTTGTGTTGTAAATATAATTCTAAAATCTTTAATTATTTGAATCAACAAATATGTATGTTTATGTTTTTTTAATTTTATTTATACTTGATTTTAGATTTTTGGTATTTTTTCATGTTTATTGATAAACAACATTTCAGGTACCAATATTTTTTATTTATTTCTTTCTGAATCTAAAATCTGAAATTTATCATAATCAAAAGAATGTGTTTCTTATATATGTTTGCTGAAAAATTTGTCAGCTTTGGTTCTTATGTATTTTTGATGTTCTTTAAATCTTGTTTTAACATTCCTCTTTGTTTCTCCAATGGAAGGCTTTTTACATGAACAATCTATTTTGTAAGCACATCTGTTTTTTCTTCCTTTTTAATTTTTTTTATCGTTTTGTATTAAATTATTAATTTTGTATGGAATAGTATTTATTTAATTAATATTTAATATTTTCAATGTATTAGCTACTTCAGTGTTAATCATTTTAAAATATGGGCGAACTATAGTTTTACTTGTGTCAAATTTACGCTGATTAAAATTTCTTAATATTTTATTTTGGTTGCTTAAATTTCATCTAAAAATTAAGAATAACATAGTAGATAATGAATAATGAAAAATTATTTGTATAAGTTCTAATCACTTTGCCGATTTTAATGGACAAAAATTATAATTATTTTGTCCAGAAAAGATCGTTCACATTGTTTTCTTTACTCTAAATCGTTTTTAAAGTTTGTTAGAATGTATAAAATAAAGGAATAATCTTATATATAATCTGAAATAAATGTATTTTTTGAATTACAATCATTTGAATGTTGTCCAAGTATAAAAAGAACAATAAGAGCTTAACGGTATGGCATAAGTAGATAGCGAAGGAAAAATGAGCCATTGAGAAAACGAGCTCCATAAACATGAACGTCGCTAAAAGAATGAAATATCACTGTCTTTATGTTAAGAAACTGAAAAGACCAGCGTTCGATATTGATTCACCCCGAGCCATCGTAAATTTGACACGGTAATTGGTTACTTCATCTCCCGGGGAAAAGAGACCCCAAACATACGAAGGAATTAGAAGACAGAAACTACTGCCGGAGGATCAAGCTAATTTTCGACATTCCTGCGCAAGAAAGACATCTTTATGTTCAATTTGTTAAACTTCCAATTAAGAATAATGGTATCAAGTTGAAAATTTTCGTACAAACTGTTTGAGTTTGTATTAATACATAATCAGATTTAAGCATGTTATAGGGAAGGTTGAATTTATTAATTTGCCAAAGTTACGCTGCAGCCATTCTCCTCTGGGGATACTGCAAGAACTTGAACAAAACCTCATTGCTTTAATGAACAGTTGAAATTATCATCTACATCATTGTTTTAATTATTTTAGTTAGCAAATTTAAATATCTATATAAAAGAGACACTAGAAAATTAAATTTTATCTGAAATACTGTTATTTTCATTTTCAAACTAAACATACATTTTCTTTACGATACAAAAGGGTCTTAGTAGAATTATTGTTCATAGTTAAATAATTAGAAAGTTGCATAAATAAACTGTTATAATTTTTTTTATTAATCAACAAAATTATTTTTTGTTATTTATTATTAATTATAAATCATTGGAAATTCAATTTTCCGAGTGAATAAGGAAACACTACAAAATCTTCGGACTAATATTGTGACTTCATATACTTGTTCGTCTACTTAACTGAACTTGTTTAGTCAAAAATGTAGAAATAGTCTTATTAATCTGAACAACCAATGAACAAACTTTATTCTGTTTGATAGAAGTTAGTGACATCACAGCCAGCCATTTGCGTTTTCAAGATTTCAAATAGATGTTTGGTTTTAAAAGATCTTTATTATTAAATTAAAAATTATTCAACAATAGAAATCGCAATTTTTTGCATCAATGATATTCTTCATTATCGTTAGAAAATTGTTATTTGTATTTTTCATGAAAAGATTCTATATTTTTACGAAAATATTGAACTACGAGAATTCAAAATAGATTTTTTCTTAAAAACTTTATTTTCTTTTGTTCAACTTAGAGCAAACAATCAAGTTTTGTGCATCGTAAATGTAAATAATTTTCTGTTAATCATACAAAATTCATGCCAGATGCATCGAAACTTTGTCTTCGTTTTCTATTATCAATACAGGATTATCAATAATTAACTTTCCCAAGATGAATCTCAAATTTATTTGCGAGCTATATTAAATTAATCGTGGACTAATTTTCTATTCAAAATGTAACATTCATGTTCCACACAGCATGTTCAATTTGTTTATTACTTTCTCAAGTATTCATACATTTCAAGGATTTCAAATTTTAAAATACAAAATGTTATCCTGATTATTAGTTCATTAAAAAAAAGGAGGCAAATTTTCAACTTTAAAGGGATTTGCATTACAAATCTACTTAACGCCATTTCAGGTTTCCTTAATACTGTTACACTTCGAATTAACTCGCAAAAATTGTCTGACCAAGTACGTATGATCAACAGACCTGCATAAATTAACTTTTTGTACTTCTAATCCACAGCAGTCGTTATACTTTGTCCGAAAAAAGGACATTGTCAAAAATATCATCGTCCCGCGATTCTCTCTCTCTCTCTCTCTCTCTCTCTCTTTGTGTGTGTGTGTGTGTGTGTGTGTGTGTGTGTGTGCGCAAAAATCCTTTATTTTTGGTATATAGGTAACGTGTGCGTCGCGCAAAACCACAATCCCGCACATGTATCAAGCTGTCCGCGACCCGCTCTCTAATTTGCATTTCAACGCTTGCTTCTCGTCCATTATTACCAACGGAACAGCTTGGTTGAATTTCACAAACGCATCTCCGAGGGGCCCGCCTCCCGCTCGCACATTCTCTGTTGTTTCCACCCGGCCACCGCATCCCCATTGTAAAGAAACCCCTGCTATTCACCTATCATACATTAAGTCGAAAAATCCAATTACGCATTAAATTTGAAAACACATCTCTCCGCAGATTTACCGATTCCTAAAGTGTATATAAATGTACAATAATTGAATGCTTAAACCCCATGAGCTTCCAAAATAAACTAGAAATTGTACGTTATAAAAAATTATTAAAATAATAATCCAAGAATATATTATAATAGTGGATTACCAACCAATTTCCAGATCCAGATACAATGATTAATAATAACATGTTTCAAAATATCCAGAAAATGATTGTTTTTGAGATAAATAAAAGGTATTTCAAAAATAATTGACAAATTGTTTTCAATTCCTTAATAGGTTTTGACCAACATTTTGTTCAATTTGGCACAACTTTTGCAGCCATTATATATATATATAAAAAAATACAACAACAATTTTTCTACTCTTCATTTATCTGTGTAACATTTTGGCTCTTTTCCACCGAGACTCAAGATGAAGGTTCTATGTCGTTTTATCCGCCCTAAATGGGCAATCACTTGACCAATTTTGTCAAAGCCTCTGAGTAAAGAGCAGAGAATCAAGAATTTGTCTTGGTTATTTGGGACAACATTGAGAGAACAGAATGCCATATTGAAGAACAATATGAGCTAAATCCGACTATTGGCTCCGGGATTTCCCACGTTGATCCATCAACAAGAATAGATTCAGATGAATATACCATTCTGCAAAAAAAAAAAAAAAAAAAAAAAAAAAAAAAAAGCAAACCATATAAATTATCAACAAAAATGTACTTTTATTGGGACAAGCATATTTTACCCTTTTTAACATCTGCTGAAAATACAGGTTTTTTTATATTATATACTGCAATCTGACGTTTTTTATACATGACAAGACATCGTTTACTTCTATTTATTATTCTAATAAACAGTCAAATGATTTTTTGTTCTTTTATCGATTGCGTAATTCAATCCTCAGATTTCATATTGAATATAAACGACTCGGCGTTCCGATTTAAATTCAAATATCGTAATCTGAAATTTTTCCAACGTTTAAATTCGATGTTATATCCAAAATTTCTTCTCCAACTCACAAATAACACCAAATATCGACCATCATATTTGAATAATGTCACGGAAATTTAAATTCACAACAAATTCAAAAAAAACACACATGCTATATGTAACCTTACGAAATTGTTTCAAATGCAGAAGAATATTATGATAAAACATTCTTTCGTCAACTTTGCAATTTGTTTTTTTTTTCATTTTTGTTATATACGTCAAAAGTGTCGTCGCAAAACAAACGATAAAAACAAAACAAAACTTATTTCTCTGTGTTTTTATATTAAATCAACTCATTTTATAGCAGCACAAGTTTTGCGAAAAAATAAGGAGAAAAAATTACTCAAACAGATGATGATAGCAAGCAAAATGAAATGGCATAACAATAAATCAGTTATGTTTATTTGCGAAAGTGCGTGTGATGTAGGATAAAGTTCTCGCGCAAGCTTTATATGTAAACTAAACATTCAAATTAAACGCTAACATGGTATAATTAAATTCTGAATAATTACTTGAACATATGTACTGCTTCTAAGTGCACTATAATTTGCAGAAAATTTGTTTCAAGTGTACAATATTGCCTACTTGTCACATCACTAACACAACGTAAATTGTTTCTCTTTAAATGTATAATAATAAAATTAATTTAACTTTTATTCAGCAATTTTTTCGTCAAAACTAGCTTTCGTTATCTGCAAAAGTTGAAATTCAAGTTAACAAAGCTGAAAAAGAAAATAACTTGAATTAAATTTATCAAATAAGCTCATAATGTTTGCTTATGGAAATATAAAAGACTTCTGAAAAAACTACGTATCCTTTGAAATTCTGATACAGTTGCATGCATTCCGCATCCAGTTACCTATGCCATATTAGGCTGGTGCGCTATACGCTGCGAGTTGATTGGATTAGATTTCAATGATGACGATGCATTTTTGGTGTGTGCAATGAAAATACCTTGCCATCCACAGGTGGTCAATTAATTTACAGCGCATGCTTCGTGCGACATCGATTGATAACTCTCGCGCGAAGGCAGCAATTCTGTGCCTTGTGATTCGCCTTATTTCATAAAAAAACTTTAATTTTCAACTTCTTATAATCTAAAATAGTTCCCCAATCTTCTCACATACATTTCCAACATTTCCTCAAAGTGTCCTAGAACTTGGGACACTGTCCCGCAGCGCGGGACCCGTGTCCCAAAAAATGGGACACTCATTTTCAAGCCTTTTTACTATGTACAAACAAAATTATGCTTCAAGTTACAAGATACATTTACCGGGACAGTTTTGTTTGTTAAAATATTCAGAGTTGAAATTTTAAAAATACTTTTCTTTCTCAACTATGAGCTTTGTTCAGCTTTTTGAAAGTAATAATCTCATATAGCCTTTTCCCCTTTGTTTTTAAATAAGATAAAAATTTTATAAAGCGTGTAATAACATGAAATATCTCTCCACTGCAGCGGATTCAGTTTTGTCGAGCTCGGCAAGGTCATAAAGCTCAGAATAAACGCGATTTTCGTGCGACTTAACTCGTCCCGCATACGTAATTCCAGTGTGAATGCCTCGCACGAAGATTTATAGCGCTCGAGAGACGGAACGAAGAGATCCGATATGCAATGAAATAAAAAGTAAAGTCGCGAGAAAAAAAAAGGAAGAAAAAAAGGCACTGATGAAGAGGGAACGAGGAGAGCACAAGGGATTCTGATTACAAAGACAATGCAAATGGGAATGAGAGAGCGCGTATCGCTTAACAGCGTTTATTTTCCAAATGCACTTTGTATTTCATTAAAATAATTGCGTGCTAAATTATTTGGTGTGCTTGCAGTTTTGTTTTAATGGACACAAAGTTATCTAGAAAAATTTATTATTAAAGTCTCTCTTTTTCATTTAATGAATTTTGTTTACAACATTAAAGAACAATTTTTACACAATATTTTTCACATTTTAGTTTTTAATTATAAAAATAAATCAAGCAGTTAAAATAATTTCAATTTCTAAACTTTTCATTAGCTTTTATTTTTACCAGACAATTTGAATCAAAAAAGTATTTAAATTATCTACTTATTGTCGCACAACAGAGCGACTCCTCTTAAAATCCAAAAATCTGGATTCTTGTCAGTTGGAAGCCACAAAGGAGTGATCAGCAAGTTGTAAGTTCTCATTGGTTTTTTATAAACTGGGCACTGAAAATGAAAATTTATAAGACATTTTGTATTTTTTATAATAATATAAATATTAATAAAGTGCATGCATTATAAATGACTTGCCTGGTATAATTTTGGACTTTTAAATGGAGAGTCGTACAAAGCGAAAATGTGAATCACAGGCATCATCACAAAGAGTACTTTTTTCGCCGATTCGCACAATATGCTGTTTCTTTTGTTCCAGCCAGCGCCTTCTAAATAAAGGCCGTACACATACACGCCCTCCTAAAAGTGAATAAATTTTAACATTAATAAATTGCCTGGAAAATTTTGTTTAAACAATTTTATTTACGAATTTTATTCAACTATGAAAGAAAAGAGAAATTTACATTCTTCCTCTTTTTTGTTACTTCATCAATTAAAACAAATTATTTTGAATGTTAATTACCGCTGGGGGTGTTCTAGCTTCTTCTGCAGCTAAACGTGTCACCTCATTATGCAGGGTCACATTGTCCAAAGCCCAACCTGGATGTGCTCGAGTTATTTCTTGTCTCATAGCTGTTAGAAAACCTGAACAAAATTCTCAACTTTTAATTTTATAAAGAACCAAGTTCATTTGTTAAATACTTATTTTAAACTTTAAATACTTATCTTTAAATTTATTACAACAAATTTGACAAGCAAAAAGACTAATTTTTATTTATGAATAATAATTATAAACCTTGTGGATTAAAAAATCCAGTTATCCAGAATTTTGCAGGTCGACCTGTAAAGAGCCAGGTTGAAAATTGCAAATTTCTTTCCAGCAATTCTGTGAACCAAAATCCAAGTGTCGAGGATTCCCAGGACTTATTTTTCCAAGCCTCTGGTATTCGTGCGTCGTAGATATTGTCAAAAGCATCTTTCAATTGCTAAAAAATGGACAATTTTTTTAATAATAAATTTATGGATTGAAAGTCATACAAAAATAAAAATAAGTAATTTAATATGCAAGCAAGAGTGCAACAATGCAGAAAAAAAAATTCTTTGCACGCCTGAAATAAACTTTTTCTTTATAAAAATGTCTTCAGTAAAACGATACAGTAATATCTTATTATTCTTTTGTATGGAATTTTTTTTTCTTTTTTTTTGTCGTCATTTTAATACAAGAATTCATATTGTAAATTCTTATTCATTTTACAAATGTACTCAGAGTGTTCTTTGAATTATTCTAATTATAAAAATAACAATTAATAAGTTTGTGTAATTAAAATGTAAAATTAAAAAATGAAATTACGTCGTTCATTATCATTATTCCATCTATCGCTAAAAGTAAGTCCTCCAACGTTTCTCGGACGAGATTAATAACAACTTGGATCTGATCTATTTCTTGCTTCAGAAATATATTCATGGAAACTGTGATTCCCATTACTCGCAATCTGAAAAAGATAACTACGTTAAAGTGAATAAAAAAAAACCTTGTTCAGAAAAAAGTTTATTTATAATTTATTTTTTTGTACTGTCGTAATTGAAATCTTTTTGTAAATTTCTTTTTTTACATTTTAAAAAGTACCTTTCTTTAACTAAGTGAGGATCATAGGATTTGGGAAGTTTGTTTAGCATTTCTTTGACCTGATGAGTGACGACAAATTCTCGAGACTCTCCCATACTGTCTCCCCCAATATCCTTTGGTTGTACCGATATTATGGTATCTAAAACTATCTGAGCAGTTCTCGTTTGGTACCTAAAGTTATAAACATAAATTTATTATATTACATGAAAAAAAAAGAAAATTCATCGACGAAATAATTAATAACTATTTCATGCATTTGTACGAATTCATCATGAAATAAAGTAAAAAATAAATATACTTTTAATAAAATAATATGCTTTTTTCAGAACTTTTTCTCAGAACTATTTTTCTAGAACTTTTGTAGAATAAATTCTTTGGATTAAATGTTAATTAATTTTATACGATTGTGCATTATTTAATATAACTTTTAATTTCAAAGAGAACTTTAACTTTTAATGATATATATTTCAAAGGTTTTATTTATTCATTCCTAATAAAAATTTATTTTCAGTGCATTTAAATAAAACTAAGTATATAACATCTATAATCATTATACGTGTGTATCAAAGTAATATAATATATTTTATTAAATTGCGTTTATATAATGTTGTCGAAAGTTGCTCATATAATATCAGATAAAAAGAAAAATAAATTAAATCATAAAAGACTTTATCTTATCTCATAAAAGTTAAAAATTACTCTGTTCTTGAAAAATATTAGTCGTTTATTGTTTCTTTTTAATATAAAATAATTTTTTTCATTTAATTATACTTTAATGAATTTGATAATAACAAATTTAAAAATGTTGTTTACAACTTACAGTAATGTATATGATAAAATTTAGTCAGTTGAAAACTATTTTAAGAACAAGAACAAAATTTGACTTCATGATCTTTTTATAAAAAAGTAATAAATAAGTTTATATTTGATTTATCATTTTTTGGAAGAGGTAATTTTTTTAATATTTATTTTCCAACAGTTTTTAATTTCATTTATATGATTTTAAAATAAAAAAAGTTAGAAGTACTAATTTAGTTAAAAGAACGTATGTATATTTACTTGTACTCTATGTTTTGTTTTGATTTTAAATCACAAACAAAATCTATATCAATCTCGTGTTATTTAATAAGACGTATGAACTTTGAAGTCACGAAAAATTAGTTTTAATAATAATCAGTTATATTTTTTTAAACTACTGTACATTTTTATAATGTTGTTTTTTGTGATATTAATATATTCAATTTTTCGTTATTTTAAAAAGTTTTGTAATTGTTGTCTGTTAAACAAGAATTTTAAACTTCTGTTTTCACAAGTGTGATTTGGTTAAACACTGTTGGAATTTTTTGTATAATTAAATTAATTAAAAAAGTAAGTTTTCTCTTTTAATTAGTTTACTGCTTTTTAAATTGATTTACGAAATTAATGTTGAATGATAAATACTATTATCAATTTGACACATTTTCAAGACATTTTATTATTAAATTGTAAAAACTCTAAAATTAGTTTTAAACAACTTTTTACAGACTTATTTAAATTGTTTATTCTTCAAATTATTAATAACAATTTTATAACTTTTTATTATTTTAAACTGTAATTAAATTTTTATTTTGTATATTTTCCAAAATATGTTGCAGATTATTGGAATTAAATACAAAAAAATTATTAACATAATTTTTCTCAGAGATTACTAAATGAATTGACTATATTTATAAATTTAATAAATAATTATAAATATAACACTTGTATAAAATTTAATATATATTTAGATGTACAACAATTTGGGTTGTTTACAGGTAACAATATTCCCAGTAAAAATGGAAAATCAATTCAACGAAGATGAGTTGGACATTCTTTTCTCAATTCTCTGCTGCACCTTAAGAAAAAGTATGTACCTGAAGAACAACAAAGAGACGAATTTAAGAGTCGAGACAATTTTGAATAGCACCATGAAAGAGAACATGAAGAAAATTTCGTATTTGGGCCCACGAGAAATAAACGAAAGATTGCAGAAAGCCGACTTTCGAAGAATGCTACAATATTTGGAAAAACAACCAAAAGTGGAAGCAGAAGAAAAGTTAAAAAAAAAAAAGGTAGTGTACATTTTGAAAATGAAATAATTTTCAAATAAATATTGTCAAATGAGTTTAATATTATTTAGTTTAAATAGTTGTTAACTGGTTTTGTACTTTTTCCAGCACTCCAGAGAATTTCCAGTGAAACCACGTCCTTGTGAAAAATTGTAAATAAATACAAATTAAATTTTCTTACAAATATAAGAATTGAATATTCTATATTAAAAAGTTATGTAAAAATTGTACAGACTGTAATTGTAAAATCTCAATTAAAACAATTGTCAAGTGTTTCAATTTAAATCTGTATCTTCGATGTGTGAATGTAATTTAATTTTTGAAATTATAAAAAGAGTAACCTTTAAACTTAAGCGAATTAACCTATATACATAATAATCATGCGCTTTCTCTATTAAGTATACACGAAAAAAGAATTTGTTTGTAATAATCAATAAAAGTGTTTATTTAATCTTTAAGTCTATTTAATCTTTTCAGACATTTATTATAAATATTATTTTAATTTAATTAAAAGAAAATACTGTTATATAGAAAATAGTTTAGTCAAAAGCAAACATGGCTTAATTGACAAAGTTAAAATTGAAAAAGATTATTCTAAATTTTTTGTTTATTATTTTTTTATTTTAATACTTTATATATTTGTTAACAATTTAGTGTTTACGTCATATTTATACAATAAGTAAATTAGAATCAAGCAATGTCTTATTTATAATATGGAAATTAAGGTCTATATTTATTTAATCAACTTAAAAACTAATATTAAAAAATTAAAATTACAAATGAAATGTTGTTTACAAAATCAACAATTAATCGAAAATACAATTATAAATTTTGGAAATTTTAATAGTATCTAATTTTGCATTTATGTTATTTTTTCGTTTTGATGTGCAACTATTTCTTAGATATCCCTTTTATAATAACGTGTCTCCTTATTTAAGACTTTTGTGTTATCCCGATCCATATCATGACTATTTTTCGATCTGTGATTTGCTATTACCCCTGTTCTATAACTTTTATGTTTTTTTTTTAATTTGTTAATATTAGTTTTTAGGTTGATTAAATAAATAAACACCTAAATTTCCTCATTTTAAATATGAAATTGCTGGATTCAAATTTAGTTTTATAAAAATCATAATAAATATTTTTAAAAACTTCTTAATAATTCATAATAAGAAATTAAATTTTTCAAATAAAGCATAATAAAGTGCTAACAATTATAAATAGTTTATTTTGTTTACTATAAGCAAAGACAATGAACTATTTTATAAATGTTTGCATTATATTTTACTGTTTTTTAATAATTTAATTAGTTTTTATGAATTATCAAGAAAGTTTTACTAAGATTTAAAAATTTCTTTTTTACTGTTCTTAATAATTTTATTACGAATTTTTTAACAAGAATGTCTAAGCCAGTTTAACGAAGAGAGGATGGCTCAAATAATTGGCCGAAACATTAAATTAATTATTTATTACATATAATTTTTAAAGTTGTCGAAAAAATCCTTTTTTATAATTAAAACAATATCATTTTATAATTTAATTTTTTTACATTATTTATTTAGGTATTTACAGCAACAATGTTTTTAAAGATTTTTCAATATTTCATCAATATTTATAAAACTGAAACCGAAAAAGTTTAAAATGCATAATTTTATCTATAATTTTCTTATCTATTTATGAAATCTGTTAGTCGCTGTATTCAATTCTTTTCCGGTCAAAGGGTGCGTTTTCGAAAGCAAGAATCCGTTGAATCCGTAAATCGGATTCAACGCCAACTTCGGATCAAAGGCAGCAAAACTTCGCTGCACGTTCAAAAAACCATCTTCTATCTTTGTCATTATCTTAACCTTACATAATCTTTATATTGATTTAGTTTTACGTAATATTAAAAACGTAAATAATGAACTGATATTTATTTAAAAAATTTATTAAATTATACTATAAAAATAAACAAATACAAAAAAATAAATTTAGTTTTATTAAAATTTATTTTAGACCTTTATAATTATTTTATAAAGTATCATAACATAATTGTAAGAATTAATACTTTTTATTAATTTTTCTTATTTTTAATTTATTAACAATTAAGTTAAGAATAATTGCTGGAATTTGTCAGTAATATAAAATGGGATATACCGGTACGGAAATTGGGAAACTAAACAAAATTAACATTCATTTTCATTACATAATTTAATTTCAAACATTTTACTTTTTACATTTTAATTTAAATCATTATAATTTTAAAATGAACATTAGGTTTGTATAAAGGAATTATACTTTTGTAATCATTTTCACATACATGTATATTTTGTTAATTAGTATTAATTATTCCTGTAAGCATGTATTTAGGCACAAATAACAAATACATATAGAATTATAAAAAAATTAAAAAACTCATTTTTGCTTATTGAATAAAAAGTCAAAAAATAAAAATAAAGTAGAGCCAAGACAAGATAAAGATTATGTGAGGTTTCCTAATAACATATTTTGAATATTTGATCAAAGTTTGATCATAGTTTGCGCAAGAAATACCCAGTCGGACATTTTTTATGCAAACATTGATCAAATTTTTAAAATGTGTTATTAAAGTAAGGTCATGACAAAGATAAAAAATGGTTTTTTGAACGCGCAGCGAAGTTTAGCTGCCTTCGATCTGAAGTTGGCGTTGAATCCGATTTACAAATTTAACGGATTTTTGTTTTCGAAAACGCACCTAAAGTATTTTGACCGGAAGTAAGACTCAAGTAGTATATAACCTAACCTAAAAACAAAATTAACCCTTTACAACGAACGAAGCGACCTTTGCAACACGAAAACTTATTTGCTCCGAAATTTTGTTGTTTAATTAAGAAAAATTTAAGTTTAACAGTAATATTTTCAAATAATTTACAAAAGAATACAATTATTTATAAATTACTTAAAAATAATTGATATTATACTTCCTTTGACGGAATTTGAAAGTTTTTTTATTAAAAAGGTGAGATTACAAAATTGAAGCTAAAATGTACAAGTTTAAATGTATAAATAACAATTTGTTTTGTTTACAGTTAAATAAGCTCCCTATAAAAATGGAAAGCACATTCAACGACGAAGAATTGGAAACCCTTTTTTCAATTCTCTACTGTACGATAAGAAAAAGCACGGACCTGAGGAGCAGCAAAGACTTGAATATAAGAGTCGCAACGATTGTAAATTTCACCAGGATAGAGGTTATGAAGAAAGTTTCCTATTTGGGCATGCAAGAAATAAACGAAAGATTGAAGAAAGCCGACTTTCAAAGAACGCTAAGATATTTAAGAAAACAAAAATTGAAAGCAGAAAAAAGTTGAGAAGAAAAAAAATGGTATACATTTTGTAAATGAAATACTTTTCAATTAAATATTATCAAATGAATTGAATATTAATTAGGTTGAATAGTTGTTAAGTTGAATTGTGAATGTAATTTTGTTGATGAAATTATAATTATAAATAAAAGTTTACTTTAAGATTATGTGAGCTAATTGTGTATGTATAATATTAATGTGTTTTCGCTGTTGAATTCGTTTGTGAGAATCAATAAAAGTGTTTATTCAATTAAGTCCGCTAAATTTATTCAAATACATTTATCGTAAATATTTTGCAAATTTAATTTAAAAAAAACAATAATGTTATTAACAAAATAATATTTTGGTTAATTCATTTTTATAAACAAATAGTTAAATTGGAAAATATATTATATAATAACTGAAAAATATTATTGTCGATTCGCTTTCGATAAAAATTGTTTAAGTATTCTAAAAAACGATATATTTAATACTACTTTTTTAATGGGGAAAAATAAATTCATTAGTACGAAGCAAAAACATTTTTTAAATAATTAAAATAAACTAATTATTACTCACGTTATATCTGCATTCGAATGCAGACCATAAACTTGCGGAGGATCGTATCCTTCCATCTCATTTAGAGCTTTCAAATATTCGCTTACAAGTTTAAAATCCAGAACCGGATAGCCTTTGTAGAAGACAAAATTCTCGTTGAAAATTAACTCAGAAAACCAAACCTTGGAAAAAGTGTTGAGCAATCGTTCGTCATGCTCGTCGGTCACTCGACCCCCAGACTGAACTTCTCCAATCATGTACCTAAAATAAACATGCAAATTGTATCTTTAACAAAAATTAACTCACTTTATTTTTGTTCAACTTCTGATAAAATTAAATTTCCTCTTCATACCTAATGGTCTTCCAGCTAATACCTCTTGTAACGTCAAGGTCATTCAGATGATTCATAATAAACAAGCAAGAGGCAAGCCAGTCGCTGGAATTGAACTCGTAAGGTATGTTCCAGCCAAGCGGACCAAATTTTCGACGTTCTTGCACGATGGTGTGCAAAAATGAAACTGTATATATAAGAGGAATATACTGGATGGCATCACACGCGTCCAAAATGTCTTGGTTCATGGCACTGTAAGTGGTGAGCAGACCTGCTCTTATTCCTAAAACAAAAATTGAGAAATTTACAAAGTTTGTCATTCCAAACTTGACCTAAACCTTCTAAAACCGTACCTTGAGGTGGCTCAAAAGTATACTTTATTGACATCTGTAAAAGTGATATTGGGAATTTGGGATGTGGTTCTGTGGTGATCCAAATACGAAAGTCAGGATGAGGTTCATCCAATTCCGACATAAAGGTCACCAGTTCGTTCATGTAAGTCAAGCCCAAGTGGCAATTTTGAAGCAATACCCAGATTCCCTAAAATTGTAAGTTATAATTAAATCTCCAGATGTTTTCATTTAAAAAACCCAAACCTACTTCAGTTTTTGCATAATTCAGTAACTTTCTGGCATGAACTTCCTGCCCTTGACCCATGGAAATACTTCTACAAAGTAATTCCAATTTTTTCGCCAGTTGTTCTATCATAAAAGTTGGATCTGAACCCATACTCAGTAGCCCAACCATAGGAGTATTCGGTCTAGATTCCTCGAAAACACCGTTCAACAGTGATATAACTGGCTGTGCATACTTTTCTCCCAATGACTCCGCGATGTACTTCTTAGACTGAGACAAAACTCTGTCCATGCACCAAGCTCTGTAAAAGAGTTTCAAATAAATTGTCATTTGTGAAATGTTGTCAATTGGTTTGTTACCTAATCAAAAGCAGTTTCCTAAAAGTATCCAAATTATAGTTGTCCGGAACGGTTTCCTCTTCAGGAGTATCATTATTGAACCAAATTTTCCAAGCTTTTTCTGAATTACTGATTTTCTCTAGAATTCCCTCAAATTTTGGTAACTCTGACAGAGCAACCAAATTCAGCCAAACCATGTCAGTTATCCATTTGCAAGTTTTCGGTTGCACCGCATTCAGGTCCAAAGCCGCTCCACCCTTTACCAGGAACTGAAATTCTTCGTGACTAATTGCTTCTTGTTGTAAATCAATTTTCAAAGACATCAGCAGAACAAACATAAATTTATGGGTCTCATACAATCCTCGGGATTTGTATTTAAATATTTCGTAAGTCAGATATTCCAATATATTGTTGATACGTTTTTGATTAACTGGACTTCTCTTTGATCTGAAATAGAGAAAAGGAACGTTCAACTTTTTTTTTATTATCCTCAGTGTTGAATTATCAAAAAATGATCGAACCTTTGCATAGACAAATCAAAACGTTCCAGGAACTGTACCAAAGAAGTTTGATACATGCAATTGACGAGAGCCATATCGCAGATCAAAAAATATAGTACACTTCCCCTAGTGGCAATTGGTCTGAACTCCTCTCTGGCTGCGTTAATCGAAATTTCCGTAAATCTCGCTGTCTCCAATTTTTGGGCCACTTCTGCTGCTGTTTTCTTTGTGTCGTTTAACACTTGCATCAGTTCTACGTCTTCAATTAACGAACCCTTTAAAAAAGAATAAATAAAGCATAAACACAAATTAAAATTGTATATATTAAAGCTAAATACATTTTTTGAACAGCACCTTAACTGTTGTTAGTTTGTGCAACAAATTAGCTTCAAGTTCAATGATATTTCTTTTGTTGGCAGTGACATCGGCCATGAGATGCACCCTCTCAGTTTCCAATTCACGTTTTTCCGTAAAAATGACCCGCCCCAAAAGCTGATCTTCGAGACCTGTGAAAATATACACGACGGCATTAGATTTCAATTTCTTTCGCTTCTTTGTATAAATAAAATTCTTTGAACGGACCTTTCAACGTGACGGTGAAATCGATTATTGCGGAACGGGCAAACACTTCAGGCGGATAAGAGGGATTTGGTAGCTTTGTTGTGATGTAGAGTCTAAAGTCTGTGTTAATATCAACTTCTTTATCACCCAATTTAACCTGGGATATAAAAAAGGGTATTATAATGATTACAAAAGTAGAAGAAATTATTTTTATTATCTTTAAAGAAATAAAAAATATATATCTATATATATCTCAACACCTTCAGGGATTTTCCGATTTTAATAAAATTCTTTTCAAGTAAGTTGTTGAGCACCGGGTCTAATTGCTCACCGACGTCCTCTATAAGTAAAGGATAACCCAACAAAACGCAGTCTTCAAGATGGGTGAGAAACCACTTGTGCGAAAGCTCGGTTATCTATAATTTAACACAAATGTTTGGATATAATTTAACATAACTGCCACGTATATATATATATATATTTACTCTTAAGTCGTGGTCTTTTTCTTTATTTTTGATCCAAACTTTGCCCTGCAGCTGAGGGTCGATCAAAAGAGGGTACCTCGATGCTTTGGTAACAATGATACCGTTCTGTATTGAAAGTTCATCGTTAGGAAGACCTTGTAAATTCCATTCACCGATCTGAAATTAAAATTGACGAGTACAATTTTATAGTAAAAAGGTGATAGTAAAGATTATTTGAAAGAAAATTTTATTACTGTAGCGCTATCAGTTAAGTACTCGACGATACTGACGACGGTTGAAATTGGTATTTTCTTTTCTGTTATCATTTCGTACCACATCTTTTCCATGTTGAGTCGGAATTCCTGGTTGAATGGGCCAGAATAGGAGAGGAATCCAGTTAAAATAAGCACGTCGCCCACAAGACGGTCGGTTTTAGTTTTAAACGTTTCTAGCTGTTCAGTCCATCTCACTTTTTCACCTGACAAACCGTCTATCAGAGCTGTTGCTGTATCCATTTTTTTCTGACAAGCGTCAGCTAAGTCTACGATGACCTAGAATTAATATTTTTAAAGTACTTTTAGTATTAACGCTAACTTTACTCATTAATTTTGAGAACATTTTATTTTAAAGATTTCTATTTAATGTAATCTATTTTTTTTAGGTAACCCTATTTTAATAACTTAAATAACTTTTAGATTCATATAATTCTAGTACTACTCAATTTAGTTTTTTAGTTAACCCTAATTTAATAACTCAGATAACTTTTAGATGTATATAGATAGTTCTAAGACCTGTCGATCAGCCATAACATCGTCATATTCTTTCTGCACTTCCTGCAGTTCTTCATCCTTTTCTTGTAACAAATTCTCAGCCTCCTGCAAGTTTCTATTAGCTTTTGCATGTTTGTTCTCTTGTACTGCAAGATTCGCCTGGAAAATTTGAAATCAATAAAATGTCAACATTCTTTAAAAAACCAAACAAATTAATTTAAATTCTTCTACTTTTACCTTTAAAGGCAAAACGTCTTTGTTTATTTCATAAAACGAAGTCATCGAGATGGTCCACTGAATTAATCCTGCGACATTTCCACATGCCTGCTTAGCTGCCTGATAATTGTATGAATGGTATCTCAAATAAGGTACCATCAAGTCTATCGTTTCACCATTAATATTATCCTTTGGAAATTGTTGTAAATTATACAAAAATCTCGTGTCTGCCAAAACCTTTAAGCAACATTTTTGTAGTCACAAATGTATTTCGTTAGTCTAATGAAAAGTAAAATAATCAGCAAACTAATAAAGACCTTAAGAGCCTCGCCCCAAGAAGGCAACAAAAACTCCCTGTCTGAATCAGGCTTCACTGGGTCAAGACGTTTGCCAAACAAAATCAGAACGCAGTCCATAATAAGAAGAATCAAATACGGCGGTTTCGCAAGTTTGCGTACAGTCGCTATATCTGCGGCTTTAATAGTCTACAAAAAATAACGAGCATGTTATTTATAAGAAAAGTTTTTTATTTCTTTCTTTTTTCGTACTTGAAGAGCAGCTTCGGCCTCTAATAAGGCCGGTTCCGCGGCCTTCAGTTTTTCTTCCGCCACCCCTTTTTCCTTTGATATGATACGTAATATCACCTCGGCCGCGTCTTTCGACTCTTGTACCTGTG
>JABFPM010000242.1:0-33603 GCA_022817325.1 Idris sp. 1 HC-2018
TGTATCACTTTTCTTATTTAAATTAGTGTGATTAGAAAAAAAATCCAATTCTTTTTCGTCCTTGGCAGAATTTTTTAAAAATGTCCATTTAGCATTACAATTATCTTGAACGGTTTTCAGCGATTTTTGAGGGTATGCTTTTTTAAAAGCATCGCATAAATTAGTGTGAAGTTCTTTTCGTCTACTCATAGTGTTAGTTTGTTCGATCCATGGGAAAGGGGCTATAAAATCGTGATGCGGAGGTTAGCACCAACCAAAGCACGTGTGTGCACGATCCCGAAACCATAGATCGCATTGTAGACAATCTCTTCCCGAGAAAAGAGTCAGATCTAGTGATGCAACACGAAAACGCTATAACACCTTTTAGCGAACAAGAACTGTCGAATGCAATCCGAACAATACGAAATGGCAAAGCTCCAGGACCAGATGGGATCCCCGCAGAAGCACTAAAAGTTGTTGAGGCCTCCAAACCGGCGGTGCTACTAAACATGTACAATGTATGTTTATTGACAGGCACCTTCGGTAAGCGCTGGAAGCGGCAACAACTTGTGCTTATTGACAAGGGCAAGGATGACAACAAATCGCTTTCAGCATATCGCTCACTATGTATGCTGGATACTGCCGGGAAACAACCTCGAAAAGTTGATTCGACCCAGGCTTCTTGAAGCAATTCGGGAAGCCGAGGGCCTATCACCCCGGCAGTACGGTTTTACGGCAAGAAAGTCAACGATCGACGCGGTAAAAGAGATGACTAGAGCTGTGATGAGTGCACAGTCTGGCAATCACTACTCGAGGAATATCGTTGTTTTAGTGACACTCGATATCAAAAATACATTCAACTTGCTCAGGTGGGCCGATGTTCTCAACACCTTGGAACACCGTTTTCATGTCCCGGAATACCTTATGCGTATGATACGGGACTACCTGAGTGAGCGAGTCCTGACATACGACACCACAGAGGGCCCTAGAGAGACTGCTGGCGCAGCACAGGGCTTAAACTTGGAACCTGATCTGAGGAACACAATGTACAACGGAATTCTCGAGCTGGAGATTCCAGCAGACCTAATGTCATCTGCATTTCTTGTTGCATATGCAGATGACGTTGTTGTAGTCATCACAGCTCGAAATACCGAACTAGCGCAATTAAAACTTAACCAGATGATGAAATACCCATCGATCTGCTCGCCACAGAGAGAAAAAGTGTGTATGAACGCGTGAACAATGTGAGTAAGAGCGACGCAAAAAGGGAAACCAAGAGGACCTCCATACAATGTTGGCAACATAGATGGGACATGGACGGCCAGGCTAATAGGATCATTAGAACCGTGGCTTCTTCGGAAACACGGGGAGGTAGACTATTTCCTGACCCAATCTTCTGTTCTCAAGACTGAAAACTTTGTTTCTATTGTAAGAATGAGATCGATGATGCCGAGCACACTTTTTCCTACTGTCAAAGGTGGGAAGAGGTTTATCAAATATCTGAACGTATGCTGGGAGAACTGACTCCAGAAACCATCATCCCAAAGATGTTGGTTTCTAAGGAGAATAGGTTAATTGTGTCAACCTTTGTCCACAGTGTTCGCTTGTCTAAAAAGATCGACTGCAATGCGATTGGACTATAGATCTGTGTTTGTGATGTCCTAATTTATTTTTGTGATGTCCTTAATTGTCCATGACTTTATGTCTGAGGATATGTGTTTCTGCATGTGTGTTGCGCGAAGACTGGACAAGCCATCCCGATGCAATGCGATAAGCGGTTCCGGGGTGGCGCTTAGTTGTCAGTGACATGGGACGAAGTTTTTAGTGTGGTTGGAGTCCCACACGGCTTGGAGTACGCGCACTTCAAGTGGCATGATGCTTTTCTCAGTCCCTTAAAAGAAAAAAAAATTAATTAAAATTATTATTATCAAACCAGAAACAACTCTTAATTTATACAAAAATACTTTTAAAATTAAATATTGGATAATTTATATAATAAATTGACTATTAACTGCCATCAAAAACTGCTGATTTGTATCCATTAGACTGATAGCAATCAATCTTGCCAATTTTTTTTGTTTTGTTTACAATTTAATGCGGACATCCGTTCCTACCCAAACCCCCTCCCTCCGGTATGTCCAATTTTCTTTAACCCTCCCCCCTCCCCTTATCTTGCGGACGTCTTTTATGGACGACCTCTTATACCTTTGATTTTTGTATTTTTTTAATATGTTACGAATAGTAACCTTCATATTATTATAATTATTTTTTTTTAACCATAAAACGAAATTTATGGTTTTGATGTTGATTTTTTCATTTTTTTACAGATATTCAATTAAATCGGTCGTAGGTAGCGATATACAATTTAAAAAACAATATTTCGTATAAATCGCGTTAAAAACGCTAATCCAAAAAGTTAAATATCGCTTGAGCACGGGTTATTATTGAAAATAATAGTTTAAATGGCTGGAAACTCATTTTTTAGATTTAACATCTATTTCCGGGCGCCTTTTCGAAAAAAAAGCTTATTTAGTGGCCACCCTAACCAATATAATATTTTGAAATCATACAGGAATCAATATATTTCTCGATTATTCAACAAGATCAACAAAAAGTCTACTTTGAAAATCTCAATTCTCTGTTTACACAAAATAAAAATGAACTTAAATACACTGGTCAGAAAAAAAAGACTCACTCAAAAATTTGGAAATTTTTGTCAATTTTCAAACCTTGATAACTCAGTGAATTTTGATCGAAAAGACTTCTAAAATAAGTCAAATTGAAGGCTGAAATGTCAGCTTTAAAACCCTGTACTTGAAATTAAGTTAAAAATTGAAATTTTTTTGGAAAAGTGATTTGATTCAAAGGTTGCAAATTTTGAAAAAAAAATTCGAACTTCACATGCATCCATGGACTTTGGATTGCATAAAATCGTAAGTTTTGTAAACAGCATCTGAAAGATTATTCCTTCACGAACAATTTGAAAAAAATGAGTATTTACGATGGAAATTGAATGAGATATTCCAGTTTTCATAAAAAAGGTCACTTTTCGCTAAAATCTTTCGCTAAAATATTTATACTTGAATTTTATTCTTTTAACTATATTAAGTGCCGTCTATAGACGTAGGGGGGCCCCTTTACAGCCCCCCCTAGCTACACTATAAACTATTTAAATAAGCTCACAGGGGCCTTAAGCCCCTAAAATGCAATGTATACTGACCGAGGGGTTCGCCCCTCGGATCATTAATTGAAATAAATCTCATTTATCTGTTAAATTAAAAAAAATACGAATTTAATTTTCTGAGTATTTATATAAATAACAAAAAAATATAAATACAAATTATTACACGTAAAAAAGGAAGGTAATACTTTAGTGTACATGCACCACCTAAATTTGGACATTTTTTTATTTTTCGGTCAATTTTTGCCTCCAGATTATGAATCTGAAAACCAAAAGAGTCGCTCTTAATTAGTTTTTGAGATATCTTAATTTTAAGACGTGAAAAATACGGACTTTTATTGTCTCACTTGAGTTTATTTTTCTATTTATTTTTATTTTTTAAATTAGTTTTTTTCATTTTAGTAACTTTTATTTAATAAGTTTTTAAATTGAATTTATGATTATTCACGTCTTAAAATTAATATATCTTATTAACTATGTTAGAGCGACTCTTTTGGGTTTTTGATTCGTAATCTGGAGGCAAAAATTGATCGAAAACGAAAAAAAAGTCCAAATTTAGATGGTGCATATATGATTGTACTTATTTCATCGACTCAAATCAATTAGTTATAGAAAAAAATTTGTGTATTAACTTCTTCAATCTTTGAAAATGTATAGCTGAAACTTTAAAGAATTAAATTCTTTTTTATAAATGTATATAAAAATACCTCAGATGAAAATAATGTGAAGTAAACAAAATAATAAATTTTTAGTTTTAAATAACTTTAATTATAAAAAAATCATCAATTGAAGAAAACAAGTGAATTATGTTGGCGTTTTCACCAATAAATTATGCTCGATTAAAGATAAACATTTGAAAATAAGAATTTTTGTTTTTCAAATGATCGTTATTATACTCTGCTCAATCGTCAAAAATTAATAATGTAACAACTTCTAATGAAAAAAGTAGCTGCACTGAACAACCCGGATAAATTATCCGAACTGAAATCAAAAAACCAATCCTAAGTGTTGAAGAACGTGAACAACTCAGATAATAAATGGGTTAGTAACAATACAAATCGTGCAAAATTACAGCGTTATCCAAAATAACCAAGATCGATTGCTAAAGTTCACTCTATCACTGAAATGATAGATATTGAGACAAATGAAAAAGAAAACTTAATTCCTTTAAGAATAAAATTGGAAACAACATTGTTTTGTCATGCGAAAAAACTTAACTCTCTATTTTAGAATAACTTTTATAACTGAGATAAATTAGGCTTATTTTGTTATAACAAAAAAAATATTTGTATAAAAACAATTTAGACAATGGAACTATAAGTAATATTATCAATAATCTATTTTTATAAGATAATAATAAAAAAATAAATAAAGCACATGATTTCGAAGATACTATACTTATAATAAATTTAAGCTTAGTTTAAAACAAAATTTTTCTATTTTATTATTATTTTAAAATAAATTAAATGGGACATTTCAAAGATACGAATAATTTGATAAATTTATTTTCATACATATTATTTAATATTTTTGAACACAGTAAAGGCATTGTAATAAAAACACTACTTTTGAAAGTAAAGAAGTAGAATTATAAAAAATTTCAAGTTTCATTTTTCCGGCAGCCAAATGTCAGTTTCCAGCTCAAGCAGACTTTGCAGCATACTATTGCAGATATTATCACCATGATTTCCAACTTTACGGTAAATGTTCGAAGCAACTTTTAAATACCTGAAATGAATTGAAAAATGAAACTGTATATACTATTTTATGCGAAGAAAATAATATTGAAATAAAAAAAAATACTTTTGCAGTTTAGTAACAATGTTTTTTATTTCTTTTTCAGCACTGTTTGCCTCGCCAAGAACTTCATCGAAGTCATCAGCTTTTGAGCAATTTAACGGGTAAATGCGAATCCAGCCACCTTCTCTGACTTTTGGGTTTCTCCAGTCCCGACCATTGTCCCAAATGAAGGACGGTTTCAAATCTTCTTCAGGTTTAAAATTTTTTCGAAAGTTTTGATTTGTCAACAGAGAATTGTACTTTGACCAATCCTCACTTGAATGTTTAATCTGTAAATTGTTTAATTTGTATATTCAAGTAGACAAAAAAATGAATTACTTTTTAAAGGAGGATACAACAATTTTTATTTACTAATGTTCGGCAGTTGTTGACTAATCCAACTGAGTTACGCGTAACTCTAGGCTTTTTTTTCGCATATCGGCTAATAAAGTTTCTTGTATTTACGACATCATTTTCACTTTTGTTTGAAGATGTCCACATTGTGAACAATGATAATCCCGTGTCACGAACTGGAAGCCCTAAAAGGTCGAATAAATCGTGGAGCAGTGGCTTTTTCACCTCTGAGTCCACCTCACAGTCATTGCCAAGTGCTGGACTTACGTTCACCTGAAAGAATTTTCGCTTTCAATGAAAAAATTTGCTTTAATATTAACAACGTTTTAATATAATTGTTAATTTTCATATCGTACAAACATTTACCATGAATAATGATTTTAGTATTTTTATAAGATTTTTTTGTATTTAAAAATGTAAGTAAATAAATATTAGCTTTAAATTAAGTTCGATTTACACAATCTAAATATATTCTAGAATCTTTTAAAAAACATTCAACTTTACTAAGAATATTCTGAAACTATTTCAGAAATATTTATTCTTAAAAGTATAAATTTCTTTTTCAAAATTAATTTTTTTAAACCACCTCAAGTAACCAAGGCTTGAGATTATCATCAACCAGAACATCAAATCCAAAAAATTCAAAGCAATTTGAAGATTTTGGTATGCCCGCAGCTTGGCTCAAAATCGTCAGACTAACAAGACAAGATATTTTTTGCCATAGCAACCAGTCACAGTATCCTCCTTGTGAAAAATATCTTCGCAGCTGACGTAATGTCCATTTGCACCCTGTTTAAAAAAATTCTTTAAATACTTTAACATTTTTTGATAAAAGCGAGCAAAAATAATTTTACCAGCTCCGACTCTTTCCTTTTTTTGAGAGTATCCTGGACCCATCTTGTTGAGGGAACAGTTGGTTAGGTGTCGAAAAGGATCATCCAAGTGTTCTAGGGAAAATTTTTCAGTAGCAAATCGCGCTAGACCTTCTTTGTATAAATAAATTGTCAGAGGCTGATAAGAAGGCACGCACACGTAAAGTCGAAGATCAAATTTGTATCCACCTATGAGTAATGGGGTTTCAATGTAACGTTGAACAACTGCGACATTGTCGTATGTTAAGTCACTTAATTTCTGAAACGTGTGCAGAAAGTTTTAATTTTATATAAACATTAAATATTTAGATTTATTGGTAAATAAATTTTGTTTTATTAATAAATTAAATTTTTCTAACAAAAATTCTGCTTTGAATTAGAGAGTTTGGCGCTATCAATGTCTGCAACATTCTAAAAAAAGAAAATTAAAAGATGAAATGTAAGTATTATTATTTTATAATGCATTGTATATTTTTAAAAACATCGTGATGTGAAACTCATGTTCATTGGAGTGAACCGAAATATCTTAGATTTTTATTTTTTGAGTATTATTAAAAAAATTGAAATATCCCATAATACAATTATACAATTAACTTTCCGAAATTTTGACTCAATTCGTTATAATATTTTATTGTCGCTATTATAATATTTTTTTCTCTCTCTAATTTTTAATACTGGAATGCCCAACCCAAAAACTATTTTTTTCAAATTTGTTTTCCACTAATTAAAGTATGGGTTCAATAATAGAACATCTATAATTTTTTTAATAAAATATTTTTAATAAAATTGAAGCCTTAACTTTAATTTTGTATAATAAAATTGAAATTTAAGTTATAGCTTTGTTAAAAAAAACTATAGAGTCAAACTTTATTAACACAAAAATGACGTATCGGGACATTCCAATGTAAATTACTTAAATATTTTCTATAAATTCTTTAGTAAATAATAATTATGTAAGACGATAATCATTAATTTTCACCGTTTTGTTATCTAAATTGAATTTTACATGATTTTTCAATTTTGAAAATGTTATTAATTTTTCTTTGTTCCTATTTGGATGATAAATGTTAAATATTTAGACTGTTATATAATAAAATAATATTTATTTAGTAAAAAAGCTTTGAAATGAAAGCAACAATTTAAATTAAATGTATATATATTTTGTAATATGAAAATTAGAGTGTCATTATTTGAATATAGAAGATTCAAATTACAAAATGTTAATTTCTAAAATTTAATAATGATGATAAAAATCCGGTGACAAATAATTATTATTAACACAAACTTTATAGACAATTTTTAAGAAAAAAAAAAAAAAAAAGAAGAATTTTTCTAGATAAAAAATTCATTGTCAAAAGCAAATTTTCAATATAAAAAAAGAGACTTAAAAATAAAAACTTAAGATATTTTAAATCACCCTAATGGTATGAATTGAAATATTTTGTACATAATGTACAAATTATTACCGTTACACTTAAAATTAATGTGTTTCTCCTTTCTTGAATCGTTGCTCGAATGTTTTTTGGTGCTGATGAACCCCCTTTTCGTTTTCTTTCTACTCTCGGCTCAATCAAAATAGGCAGCAAATGAAAAATCACAGCATCTTGTATATCTATAAAATGAAATGAAATTCGTGAATTCATATAAGAAATTAAAAAATTAATTTTCATTTTAAATAAAATGAACTTTACCAGACTTCAATGATTTTAAAGAATAAATAAGTCCTTTATCTTCAGGAGTTTTCACACAAGCTTCAAGTAATTGTTTAATTAAAACGTTTTTAATTATTGGCCATCGTTCATATAAAAGTTTTTCTTTGTCTGGATGAAGAGTTTGAAAATCAGCTGTAAGCTAAAAAAGAATATAATTTAAATGAAGATTTTATTTGAATAAAATTAAATGATATTAGTATTTAAAAAACAGATTACTGATAATATGCAAAAATGGATTTATAATTGCAAGTTATATATATTTATAAGTTACAACTATTATAATTTTCTACATTTATTTATGGAACAATTTTTGTACTATATGATTTAATAATTAAAGGTAGAAACCACACATATTTTTTTTGCCATAAAAAGTGGACAGAAATAATATTTCTACCATAGAATACTGCATTGTCGACCGAGGGTGAAGTACGAAAAATATCGTACGCACCTCTGTCGCATGTACAAAGTTTTAATTTTTTGCGCCCTTGGTACGTAATATACTATTTCTTATTTGAACAAAGTGAGATAATAATTTGATATTTAAGTACTTATGTATGTGATCATAGTAATTGAATTACTTAAATTACTGTAAAAAAATAAAGCAAATGGTTTTCTAATTTTAAAAAATTCCATTTACTAAATATTGTTTTAAAAATTACACTTACTGAAGCCTATGTTTCACATCATTATTAATTTAAAAAGTTGCATTTTTGCATACTATCCATTGTTTATAAATTAAATACGTACAAGTTCAATTCCTTTTTGAATTTGTAAGCATGGAAATAAAGAAAAATAATCATGGATTGGAATATTATCCTTGAATATCAATTTTCGACGTTGGTTATATGTTTCCTTCCATTGAATAATAACATCCTCCCATGGTTCAATATGAGTTTTCAACCACTCCAATTCTTCAGTGTCCAAAGTAGAAGCTATATGTTCCATTTACATCAAGCACGAAATATAAAAAAATTTGTTTGTGTAAATATTGCAATATTGTGTTATTTACAATTAAATTGTGTTATATAATTTACCATTTTCAGTTTCATCAGATTTTTTATTGTCTGCTTCTTTATCTTTTTTGCTTTTCAATACAGAGCGATCTCTCAACTTCTTTTTTGTATAATTATAGCTGTTCCACAGCATACCACTATTTAAAGTGTGAACTCCGTCCTCAGATCGTCCTGGTGAAAAATATGTAGCGGTAGTTTCTCCAGAAAAAATGGTACAAATTTGTTGGGCCAAATTTTCAAACCGATTTCTCGAAATACTAAAAAAAAAAAAATTTAAAAAAGATAATATTTCCATTTCAATTGTATATATTATAATCACGGTTGTAATGAAATTTCACCTTCCAATGAATAAGATTTTTACTGAATAAAATAATTACTAAAATACTGATATTTTGGAATTGTTGTAAAATAAAAAATAATTAAAATTTTACCTAAATTTTTGTAATTGCTCATTTTCTTCCACATTGGCTAGCGTCTTATCACGTTCTCGACGAATAACTAGATTGCTCAGATCTTTACGAGCAGTTTTCAGCAATGATGTTTTGTTTTGTTTATAAGATTTTAAAATTAATTTTCCATCGCCATCATTTTCAAGAAATGTCCTTAGATCCTATTTTACAAAATTTTAATTTATTTGTTCATTTTTATGTATTGTTTAAATTAAATTTTTAATTTCAAGAAAAATATCTCAAAATAATTTCTATTTTTTTTTTTTCATTTTTATTTTAAACAAAATTGTGAAATAAAACTATATGGGAATATTTAATTAGAAATTTTTTTTTTTTTTTTTAATAAAAGTAAATAATTAATTATAATTATAATAAAAAAAATGAATTACATACATTATTTTCCATATCCGACGCAAGATCAACACTGTCACGTGAATTTTCATCCATTGTAATCTATAAATAAAATTATTATATCAAATGTTATAATACAATCTCAATGTAACTGCAAGTATTAAGTAAGGTTATGTTTGCAAGATTTCTTTTGTGCGAATATTTATTTATAAACATTCAGTTATAAAAGAAAAGTTATTTTAATAAATCTTAATAAATCACTAACCTGTTTTACTTCTATATATTTATTTTAAACACTTTCAGTTTTATAAATGGAAGAAATGAATTTCTTAAATCCAAAATAATAATTCCAACGCAAACATTAACAATGGCAACTAATTATTACCATGAATATAGGAAAATATCTAGTCTTAATTGGTAACATTTTTCTTTATTCCGTTCTGTTTTCAAAAGTTTGTTTACATTATTGTCAGTTCATAAGTAATAGGTTATGGAAATATAAGTAATTGGAACACGTAGTTTATTCATCTATAAAATTCTTGACAATTTTTGTTAATTTTTCTAAAACAAAATTTGTTTAAATAGTTAATACAAATTATAAACATAAATACAGGGAAAAAAATTTGCAGAATCTAAAGACATTCCTGACAACTTCGTTTTTGAGTTAGTGATCTTTTCTGTGCAATTTGTTTTCTTATAATCTACAAATTGAACACCCATTGAGTCTTCCAGAGGACAGTTAAGCCAGATAAAAGTTACTGATAGAGATTGGAATTTTTGTAATGGAAAATAATATACAGAAATACTGATGCAGAGTGACCCATTACGACTTTATACAGTATTTATTTCTTCGATATAATACTGGTTGGTTTATTTTATTATAAAATTATAAATTTAAATTAATTTTATATTTTATTATATAAATTTACATATATGAACAATTTAAAAAAAAATTTTTATAACAGCACAATAATGTTTCCGAGGCGCGCAGAGCCGAGGACGGTATGGTATTTATCAGTTCAATTGTCAAAATTTTTAATTAATAATAATTGAAAAAAAATTCTTAAAAACTGCACGGAAAATAAGTAAAAAATCCTATTTTTACAATTTTTTTTCACATTTAAAAATATGGGATATGTTTAGATAAAAATCCTCAAATTTTTATAAAAATTTAAACTTAAATTTAAAATGTATTTAAGAACAGTTTGTAGGGTACTTTCAGAGTAAATTTTCAGTTTTATTATAAACAAATTTTCAGACATTTACAAACATTTATTTCCACAAGAGTTTTAGTAAAAGTAAAGCATTTGAAAAGCATACAATAGAAAATAATCGTATAATTTATTTGACATTTTAAATTAAAATAATTTTCTTATTTTCTTGTAGGCTACTTCAGACATTTAGAAAACAACGATTATTCAACTATAAGCAAGTTTCATTCAGATGGATATATTTATAAAATACTATTAAACTAAGTAGTGGATTCAACATTACAATCTTATTGTTTTGGTCTGAGAAATACTTGATGACTAAACAGTATTTAACCGTTATTAATCATTTGTTATCGAAACAAACATTTGTTTGGTGTCATTCAATTGGAAACTTAAATATTTCTAAAATCCCGTACTGTATTATGTTTCATTAATTTGAAAATATCGAAAAAATAATTTTGTTCAAATAACTTCTTACTTAATATCTTTGAGTTATTTTTTTTTTAATTTTTTTTATAATTTATAATAACAATGTACAACTGCATTCAATGTGAAGAAAAAAATCTTAGTAACGATGGTTTTATAAAACATGTTCTTTATTTTCATAATAATGAAACATGTTTTTATTGTAATGATTGTAATCCAGTGAGATGTTTTAATGTTTTACAGAATTTTATAAAACATAGGCGAAAAATTCATGCTTCTGTCTTAAATGAAACGAATATCCCAGATTCATCCAATTGTAAAGATGTCTTAGATTGTATAAACACTCTCGATTGTAAATTAGATGATTCCTTCGACGATAATTTTATATCTTTAGATTCTATAAATAATTTAATACAAAGCGAAATTTTAAATGAGAACATAAATAATAATATCGAATGCAAAAACGATATGAAAACTGATAAGACTTTGGATCTGCAAATTTTAAAATTTATTTCAAAATTATATTCGTTTAATGGTATTTCCAGAAAAAAGGTCGATTTTATAATTGAAGACGTAAGGCATCTTTTTAAATTGTCATTCAAGCTTCTTCAAGACAAAATTTTGCATTCTGTTCAGGAAAAATACAGTGATGTAAGTCACTCTAAAATTGAAAATATTTTCGAGGTATTTTTTGATCCTTTTGCTGATTTGTCAACAGAATTTAAACGCTTAAAGGTTTTAAAGGAACTGAATACTTATATTGAACCAGAATATCAGAAAATTGGTACGAGAAAAGAATATAAGAGTGCATCACTTGTCAAAACAATTACTTATGTTCCAGTTTATGCTCAATTTATTCCATTGCGTTTAGTTTTGAAAAATTTTTTTGAAATTAATTTAGTTTTTAAAAAAACTATTGATTACGTTGATCATCTAAAATTGCAAAAAAATATAATAACCAACATTATTCAATGTTCTTTATGGTCGCAAAAGATAATTTCGTATCCAAACGATGCCATTGTTTTCCCTATAACTTTGTACTATGATGATTATGAAACAAATAATCCTTTGGGTGCACATAAAGGACTAGGAAAATGTGGTGGATGCTATATAAATATCCCCATTTTGCCGACTGATATGTGCTCAAAGTTAGAAAATATTTTTGTTTCTTTAATATTCAACTCATTAGATAGAAGTGAGTTCGGAAATGAAATCGTCTTTTCGCGAGTTATAGAAGAATTAAATTATTTACAAAAGAACGGAATTAATATTAATGTCGAAGACAAATTGTATAAAATTTATTTTAAGTTAGTTTTAATAACCGGAGATAATTTGGGGTTACATTCTTTATTAGGCTTCATTGAAAGTTTTTCTGGAAACAAATTTTGTAGATTCTGTATGATTGATCATAAAAACATATGTAACATTTTTAACGAAAAAAAATGCATTATGAGAACAAAAAGTATGTATGAGGAACAAGTAAGTGAAAATAATAAGACATTAACTGGGGTAACTAAAGAATGCATTATTCATAAATTAGACGATTTTCATGTTTTAGATAACAAAGCTGTTGACATAATGCATGATGTATTGGAGGGGATATGCAGATACGATCTAGCCTTAATTCTAAACAATTTCATTTTTAAAATGAAATTTGTTTCATTACAACATTTAAATGAGCGCATTTCTGCTTTTAATTACGCAAATGATAACTTTGTAAATAAACCGCCTCAAATACTGCCAAGTCATTTAAAAAATGGTTGTATCATCATATCCTCATCCGAAATGCTACGTTTAGTTACAAATTTAAATTTAATACTAGGGGATTTAATACCTGAGAATAATAGGATTTGGACATTATATGTATTTTTAAAACAGATTGTTGACTTACTTTTCTTTAAATATACTACAAATGATACATATGAGTTACTTCAATCATACATTGAAGACTATCTTAGTTTACTTGTAAATATTTTTCCTACTTCAATGAAGCCTAAGCATCATCTTTTAATCCATTACCCCACAATCATGAAAAATGTTGGTCCTTTAAATAAAATTAGCTGTTTTCGAAACGAAGCCAAAAATAAAGAAGGGAAATCTTTTTCAAAAACATCTACAAATCGTTTAAATGTACCGCGTACAATTGCTATAGGACATCAATTAAAATTCAATTTTAGATGTATTAATGATTTTGAAAATGAAGAGTACACAACATCTAAAAGAAAATTGTCTAATATTTCTAAACTTGAAAATTATATTAATTTTAAACATTTGTTGCCAGAAAATTGTCATCATTTATTATACAGTCCAAAAAGTATAGAGATTTTAGGGAAAATTATAAAAAATAACAGTGTTATAATCAACTTTTCAACAACAAATGTATACTTTCATATTGTTGATGCAATTATTGTACATCATAAAACTGAAGAATTTTTTGTAGTTACAAAGACATTACATGACTGTTATATAAACGAACATTTGATGGCTTATAAAATATACAGTATAAAAGATTTTCACTGGTCGATCCAACATATCATTAGAGATACCAACATTATTATAACTAGCATGAATAGATTAAATGACACTTATTTCTATATAAATAAAAATTGGATTTAAAAAGATGTATATTAAATATTGTAAATACTTCTTAATATGAATTTTTTGACTGCTTATGATGTAATTTTTTAAACATTTTACGCTGTAATATACTTTCTGTTGTTCGACAATTTATCAAAAAAATGGACTTTTTAATTGACGAAAATACTTTCGATCGGAAAAGTGGATTGTGCTTTTCGTTAAGATTATAGTCAATCATTTCTTCTTTTCCAGTTTGATTTTGCGAAATATTGTAATTTATTTTACTTTATAATATATATATATATATAAACGTATATGAAAAATATCTGAATAAAAAATTGTACCACCACGAAAATATAATTGTTATGCTTAAATATAAAAAAAATTATATTATAATTGTTTGAAAATTTATTTTCTTTTTCGTACTGGTAAAAATATATTTAAAAAATAAACTTACAAAAAAATTTACAAAATAATTACCTCTTTTTTTTTAATGTTAAGTTACATTTAAATAAATTTTAAATAAAAAACTTTTCAATAAAATAAATTTTATTAATTATAAAATAAACTTACAAAAAAAAGTACTGTTTTTTTCCTTGTTATTTTTTTAAGTATTAAGTTACATTTAAATAAGTTTTAAACAAAAAAGTTTTCATTACAATACTTTTATTACATTTTAATTAATAATAAAACAATAATTATTTTATGTAAAAGAGTTTATTCAGTTATAATATTGTTAATTAAACAAAAAATATTACAATATTTATTTTATTTCTTAATTTCTGTACGGTTTACGAAATAAAATTCAAAAATCCCGCGCTTTTTTAAAATGTTACAAAATAGTTGATTTTAAATCCAGTAGGTGGAGTTTTTTCTCGCAGGTGACATTTTTGCTGGGCTCTTTGTATATAAAGACCAACAGTTTCTTCTGAGTATGAATCTTCGTGTCGCGTTTAAAATGTTGCGTATTAGGGTTACAATATAGGGGGCTATATGTGTATTTGCGATTTTATAGGTTTTTAGGTTAGGTAGGTGTGTGTGTGTGTTTGAGGTGTTGTGGGTGTGTGTGTGTGTACCAATTTAATGTGTTGTTTTGTTGTTATAGTATAGTTACATATATATATATGCGTTACATTTAAAAAGTTTAAAAATATAAGTATATATATTATATATATAAACTTACCATTGGTGGTAATGCTAGTTCGCGCACTTATGTTGGCACTTTGAATTAACTCACACTTTCATTAAAATTAATTAATTACTTGTTTAAAATAAATTTTTTTTAATAAAAACGTTTTTCAGTTTAACATGTTACATGGTAAAAAGGAGATTTCTTCATGACAATAAATACTATATTTACGTGTTAAAATTTATTATATTTCTAATAGTAAATATTCATATTTAAAATAGTAAATTTTACTACTAATAATGATAAATTAAACTTTACCATGTGAAATAGTAATTCTTACCATTATGGCACTTGGCGTTTTTTTACCACGAAAAATGGTAAAATATGTCATTAAAAATAGCAAAATTTACTACTCTGTTTTCTCAGTGTAGGTTTATAGCAGGTTTTTCAAAAGATTTTGGCAAGTTTAACAAGTTTTAATAAGTTATAACTAGTGTTAGTAACTTATAATGGATTTTTATATATTTATAACAGGTTTCAATAGGTTTTAATAGATGTTAATAATTTTCAATCGTCAATAAAGTGAAATGTATTTAATAACATGCATTCATATAAATTCGGTTTTACAATTTGATAACTATAACAACTAGGAACAGTTATCTGGCAGTTTATTTTCAACTTTGATACATGGTATTGTAAAAATAGCAATTCGAATGTCAGTTGGCCGGTGCAATGTTCACTTGAACGACATTGTAGAGTGCCAATTGTAAATGGGCACTAATGCGGCTAGTTATTTCTCGGTCGTGATAGACGTGTTGCAACGAATATTATCGACAGGAGTGGCTTTTCGGGGCGTGCTTGATTGCCGAGGAAGGGCAGAGCGATAAACCGAGAGTCGATTACGACAGTCAATTTCGAGCCTCATCTCTCAGCTCATGTTCTCATATGAAAGCAATGTTTAATAGAATAAACTTTAAAACAATTTGTGTTACAGGTATAATCGGCAGTTATACAAAGAAAAAAAAATAGTTAACAATTTTATCGCTTTTGTATAGTTATTTTAATTTAAAAACATTATTAAAAAACTATTATAAAAATTCCTTCTTTGGCTTAAAAAATTGATAATAAAAGAAAATATTAGATTCATATTATGTAAAATAAAATTTTGTTAACGACATTTTGTTGATTTCTCTAGATAATCAGAAGAAAAATTAGATATATACAATAAAATTGCAGTGGAATATTTTCAAAAAAAGTTGTACTAAAAGGTATTGCCTCAAAATCAATCTTTCGAAGCAGAAAATAAAAATAATTTTTTTTCTCATTTCTATTTTTGCAGTATATTTTTTTTGTATTTGTTCAAATATAAACAGAATCTATCTGTTAAATTTACATAAATAATTCAATTCATAAATTTTGAAATTTTTCTTGAATTATAATTTCAGTTGATTTCTATTTCAAGTTTACAAAGAGAACAGAATTTTGAAAAAGCTCAAATACACTGAAAGAGTATAAAAATAATGTAAAATTATCTATAATGTAAAATCAATCAATCAGGAAACAATTTATATAGAAAATCCTTAATTCAGCAGATATTCTGTGTTTGTATATACTAAAAAGGTTTGTATTTTCACAAGACAATGAAATTGCTTTTAGTTTTGTGTGAGAATCAATGAACGATAACAATCTTGAGATAGTGTAACAAGTAGGTTCTTTAATCTATTTACACCGATAGCAACAATAATTGAAATCAAAAGTACAGTCAAACCTCAAAAATTGGACATTATTTTCTTCAATCAAAATATATTAATGAAATCTTGATTTATTTAATTATACAATTTATAACAATTTTGTTAACGAGGCGAACTTTTAAATGATACTTGAAAAATTAAATCGCATAACATCCATTATAAATAAATTATACAATCGTGAATAAAAAAGTTATGTATTTAATAGACGTGTCAAATGAAGCAGTTGCATTAACTAATAAATAATAATTAATGTAAAATATTACATGAAAATGATACAATAAGTATCACATGCTGAGTTAAATAATTTAAAAAGCAACTATTTATTTGGCACGTTTTATTTCATCATGAACGTATCATGAAATACCGTAAGTTGGGCTACTAAATTTGAGCGTTCGACACGAACGATAAAGAATGACTCGCTCAGCGACATTTAAACCATTTCACTAGCAATATAATATCAATACAGTAAACAGCCCAACGGCCAATTTTGCGCTTTTCATGGTTGAGGTGTCATTAACACCGCCCGCGAATGATATTTCAGATGTGGATTGCATTTTTTTTATTTTTTCGCAACAAGTAATAATAAATTTGTCTGGACTGGTTCCGGTTCGTTGGCGTATAAATATTGATGCGTTCTTTTGTTTGTTTTTATTGGAAGCGCTCTCTTTATAAACTTTTGAACATAAAATATGTTTTAATTACAAATGTTAACGAATTGATCATTCGCGGATAACGTTTTCACTTTGTTAAATTAAATGTTAATAAATTGAAGTGCTTCGCTGGTGCAAATTGTAAAATCACATTTTTTTATACAACACTTCATTAGTGCATACATATAAATGTGCACAAGTTTCGTAACGTAATGCTTAATTGCTATTATAACAAATATAATTAACAAAAATCAAGACTAAAACAGATAATTAAGTATATATAATTATACTGAAATGTGTATATCGACAACTTGGGTTTCATTGAATTAATATATATATGTGGTCTTGACGAGCGACATGGCACATGAACATATATGTGTCACGGATGAGAAATCATCTATTACAGCAGGAATAACGCATGCTAAAGTGTCGCGTCATTTCACAGCCGATATATATCTTTTAATGGCTCTTCGTTATCGGACAATTAAGCTGATAATATTGATATATTCATAGCTAATTAGTGTGCATAGAAAACTCAATTTTAATTATAATTTTTAGCAAATTTCTTTTTTCTTGAATAATATTTTTGTTACATAAAATATGTTAATTAAAATTTGACATAATAAAAAAAAAAGAAATGGGCTCATTAGAGTGATAACAAAAACTACAACATTTGAAAGTTAAATCGGATTACATAAATTAAAATAGATTTTCTTGGCAACGTTATGATTATTTTCTTTGAATGCAAAACGCGCTGCGGAGATTGATCGATATCACATCGAATCGTGATTCACGTTGCGAGATACGGAAATACCAAAGCCATCTCTCTTTGCGCTCGTATTTCATTGAACGTGATCGTGAATCGAGCTGTTGCATTTCTGTAACGTTTCGCTCTCATTATGCAGCAAGACGGCAGGGAAGAATGTATTACAAGACCGCAAGAGATCGTGAAATCGCGATACGTCCTGGGAATGTATGGCCAACATTTGTTCGAGCTTCCGATCACGACTAACAAACGGCGCGAAAGATACTCAAGATGCTACATACCATAAAGGAACAAGTTACGCATAGAACGTGCGGACAAAGTACCGCATGAAGAAATCGCTGAAATTTTATCAGCGTAGTTGATGATGTTGTAATCTTATATTCTGTGGACAAAAATTAAATTTGATTTTAGAAACAAAGTTAAATTGTATTTATTATGTTCAAAAAATAAATTTTATAAACAAAAAAATTTTAAAAAAGTTGTGTACTTTTCTTGAGTATTTCCTAGTTTTAATTTTAGTCTTATATTATAAGATTGTTTCTTAACAGAATATACTATTACCAAAATTTTAATTTGATTTTTTAAAAACATACACTGAAAAACCATTTGGTTAAAAATAACCAGACTCAGGTTAAAAGCAACTAAACTCAGTTCAACCGATTTCTCAGTGTAGTTGGATTTTTGTTTAAGTTGGTAACTTGAATAATTTTTTTGTGAAGAAGTTATATCCTTTTTTTCGAGTGTTTTGTTAAATCAGTTTTTGCACATTAATTTTGAAAATCTCTTTTTGAAACAATTTTGCTTCAACTCATAATTTAAAAAGTTCAAAAGTCCTGTTATAAATAAATACACACTGCATTCATAAATGTTATCGATGCAAAAAAAGATGCTGTAACATTTTAGCAAAGCAGATAAATTCTTCGGTAAAATATCTCTTTGAGGCGAAAGCATTCCTTAAGATCTGTATTTTTTGTATAACAGCAAAAATAAAACGAACGCAGGATAGATGCTGAAAATCGGCTCATTAAAAATCTCTCGTTGCGGACAAAATAAATGGTAAAAAAGGAAGAAGGCAAAAAAAAGATTGGACTTAAAATGCGGGGATCGGTTCGTTATGCGTTGCGTGCGGTCGCGACATCTCGTACGGTTTAGTTATTTCTCCTTTATATATATTTGCACGAAAGCACGCTGGTGTGACGTTATTTCACGTGAGCGATGTTATCGCCTTAATTGCCCGACGGGTTAAACTGGCGCGGAGCAGTTATCGGGGAATCTGCGAGTGGCCGACTCGGCGGAGGGTGTCAGGTGCTTTCAAGCGTGCGTGTTAAAGCGGCGATACGTCCGACCGGTCGGCGGAGAAACAAAAGGCCCACCGTGTTACGTGCAGCGGTGCACTGCTGCATTTGTGTGCGTGCAAAACTGTCGGTGCATGCGCGTACACAAATATCCTGAATGCTGATTCGAATTATCTGTATAATAGCCAGAGCAAACATTGACTAAGTAGTAGTGATTTGACGAATATTTTATAATGAACAATGAGCGAAGCCGAGACTTTTTGTTTTTTTTGTAGCCCATTACCCAATTGTGTTAATGGAAACAAAAACGCCAGGCTTTAAATCAATTTTCATTTTGCGCAATCAATTTCGCATAACTCGGGAAAGTTTTTTTTATTTCTTTCAGGGCATGTAAAAGAAATTGAGAAAATTGATTTGTAGACTGTTAAATTGTTAATCGTGATTTAATGTTGGAGTGGAAATAAATTCTGCAAATTTACACACCTTACGATGGCCGTAAATTCTGATTTGATATTTAAAAAAATGTGTACATTTATTGAAAAAATATGTTTGAATAATCGCAAATTTACAATGTTAAATGATCTGAATATTTAATGATTAGTATTGTGTAACGAAAATTGATTGAAAATAAGTAAATTGATAAAAAAAAGAAATATGTTGGGAAAAATATTTGATATCTTTAAACTTGTTTGGAGGATAAAAGTTACGAAAGAAAAGAAATTAATGTGTATATGTATAAGAATACTGTTATACATTTTATTTGAATAATAGACTTATCGAGTTTTGAATCAAGATATCAAACTGAATAGTTCGATTGAGATATCTCATATTTTCATAGAATTTTTTTTGCTGGTCGTGCATTTTCTTATTATTATTATTATTATTATTATTATTATTATTATATTCAATCTCCTTATTGAAGTTAAAAATTCTAGACATTTTTTTATTGAAATTTATGTGAAACATTAAGCATTTAAAAATATAATTTACATAATAAATTATTTTTGAAAATAATAACTGTTTATTAATAGTTTATAATTTAAAGTGTCATTAATAGAGATAATTTCTAATTAACTGATGATTAAAATTATCATTCAAAAAATATAAAAATAAATTAAGCAAACACAAAAAAACAAAGCAATAAATTATTTTAAGAGTGCTTAATGACTTCGGTAAAAAAACAGTTATGAAAGTTGATAACCTTGACTGAAAAAAAAACAATTTACAACTATTAATTTTGATATCTATATTTTAGGTACACTTTTTTGTACAAATATTTCAATATTTTTGAAAATATATTTTCAACACATTTTACATGCCATTAAAAATACTTTGATAAAACTGTTTTTGTTTTAGAACAAAAAAAAATATTTTAAACTAAGTCTTTTAATAACTACTTCAATTTGCACATTTAAATGCAGAAATAAAAAGCGTGACTCGTTATACAATTAATGTTCATGGTACTCGTATAAATAGTACCATTTCAACTTATCTGCGTGCAAAATTGAATATTACATTAAGTAGTTATCATTCAGCGAGATTAACGTGGAATCACACTTCATATATACATAGTTGTGTGCGTCATTGTCCCGTATGCTTGACTGCAATTTGTAACGCGTAATCTTGCGCGCCTTGGCATCCCTCCGCGGGATTAACGCGCGAACAACGAGAACGATATCCGTGTTTCCGGGCAACAGCGGTGTCACGACGACATGCGAACGCCATTTCCGTTGCCTCTCGCTTCTTTGTCTCTGTTTGATTTGGTATTTGAAGAGTGGCGAAATCCCATCACCGATCATTATGACATGCATTATTTATGTCCGCGTACAATGCGGGATTGCCAATCAAAATGCATTGCTTATGCAAATCGCAGCAATTCGGAATAGTTCGTAATGATCAATAAGATGACAAGTACTCCATTTTCAAAACTCTTTATTTTCGGAGTTCCAAATTGTTAGAATTTTTAAGTTTTAAAATTCTAAATTCTTAGAATTCTTGATTTTTAAAACTCTATATTTTCGGAGTTCTAAATGTTCAGAGATTTACAGTTAAAAACTTAAATTTTGTGTAGAAAAAGTTATACTATTTATTTAGTCAACAATAATCTTTTGTGATGATTAAAAAAATCTAATTAATTGAAAAGGGTGAAGTTGGAAGATGGACACCAGTGACTAGTGGCAAAAGAGGTTAAAATACCAAAGCTACGATCGCTCGTCGGCTGTGACCAAAGCTGGCCTCCCATGGCCATTCCGTGGTTTGAATTCAAGCCGCGAGTCTGTGGCTTTTGCGGTCAGACGAAAACTACCACCAACCAAAGCTTCCATGCAATGTGTCCTAGAACCGCCATCCTATTTGTACGAAACAGTGGTCCATTTTTCGCAAAAAAACAGAGAACAACAAAAAACTAGAAAAAAATGTATTTCCAAAGCAAACCATAAAAATTACAATTTACAATTAATTATCTATCTACATTCTGTCTGAATTATCTTATTGTGCTATTTATGTGCACCAAATTTTGATATGGAAAACAGTTTACCAATTATCTCTCGGACGTTTTACCAATAATCCTGATTATAATTAAGCTTGGAACAGAGCAAAAAATAAAAACAAGATAGCGTGCAATATTGCGTTTAAAAATGTAAAGATCAAAGCGAATGTTTGGCAGAACGCGTTTATAAACGGATAAAAATGTCATCCCGAGCTTTTTTTTTATTTTTTATTAAATTGCAAAGTTAAAAACTTTTAATCTGCGCTAAATTAATTTTTTTGCCGGATCATTCAATTGTTAATTTCAGTTGAAAACGTATTTGATGACTAATTGTACGGATTAATTGTGTATCTACATGTGTACACATACGTCGGCAACAAAGCACAATGCGATTTTCGGGTAAACTGAAAAATGTAATACGCGCAATAATGCGAACGTTATGACGTGTAAAAAAAGGAAATTTTGCACGGGTGTTGGACTTCGGTCTATCGAATAATTAAATCGACGTTGATTGACAGATACGACGGGGGATGAGCTGCACTCATTATTATTCGTTGGACAATGATTCGTTCGCACGCTTCGCTTTTCGACGGTAATACATACGCTGCCCCGTGAAAATTCAACAGTGTCTGCCAGCCCTGTTTGCCCAGCGGGCATATACACTGCAATAGAAAACATTGCCAGTGACGATGAATTTTGTTTTGCTTTTGCGACGGCTTTTCGCTTTGATTTCAGCTCCCCTTTTTTCACCCAAATTAGCATCATTTTGATAGCGATAACGTTTTTCATCGCAAAATTCAATCGATGATAGTAATTTCGTGTGACGCTAAAAGGGGCATGGCAATTTATAATTGTTTTAAAGTAAACCACAAAAATGAAAATAAAAAAAGAAAACATGAAAACTGTATATCTGCCGAATAAATGTCACCTATTTTGATAAACCCAAAAATTGAATCACATAACTTTATTATATAATAAAATGTCTGTGCTGCAAAAAATAGTTATTCATTTACGTAAAAAGTTATATAATTATTTACAACTCAACATTTCGTATTACAGTTTTTTAGATTATTTTTATTTTGTCTCTCAACAAGTTTTAGAAAAATCAATTGTAACAAATTATGTTTTACAATTTCGACTAATTGAAATTGCTGTGTTTAAAATTAATTTTAAAAAAAACAAAAGAGGTTAAACTGCTTACTAAAACAAGTTTCTCCGAAGACATTTTTCTGACATTTGGACGCCCACCTGTCGTATTATTATACACAGAAGGGTCCACAAAACTGAGGGTCAAAGAAAGACGCACGAGGGGCAAAAGAGCGGCCACTCCGCGACGAAAGCCAATAAATAAATTGGATTGTTGTGAGCGGCTTTGCACGGACAAATGGGATCAGTGATTCTGCCGATCAGCAGGGTTGCCGATCTCGTGTAACTTTGCACTCTCCGTCTCGCTCGCTCTTTTTCACCCCGTCTAATGCGCTCAGTCAATTGGAAGCGCAGGGTATCCCGCACCCGTTTACACGTGTTTAGTTTCACCAAAAGCGAGGCACAAAAAAAGCAGACAAACGCAAAAAGGCAATTTTGTTGATTAAACAATGTGTCTGTGTATTCCTCTCTTCTTTTTTTTTATTGCAAACCAATTGCCGACCCTCAAAAGGACCTTTGTGCGAAAATCAAAATCAAATTTCAAAGAGAACAAATCTGATTTTACTCTCTCGCGGCACTGTTGATTTTGTTGTAACGATGATTAAGTTCATTAAAATAGGGAGCTAATAATATTTAATGGATTTCCTTTGCAAGTGAATTCAGCACAAAAATACGTTTTTTGGTGTAAAACTTTTTTCCAATTGTGGGGATTTTGAATGGTCAAATCTGAAATTTATTAACAAAATAGTAGTTTAAAACACTTCCTCAAAAGTGGGGTCTTTTAAAGGCCAAATCTAAAATAAATAAAAACATAACTCAAAAAATGAGTTACATGACATTTTTGTTAAATACTTATGTGAATTTCGAATTAGTTTAAAAATAAGTATTTGTACACAAATAGTTGAAAAAGTACTGTATTGTTGGTAGAGATAAATTTGACAAAAAAAAAAAAAAATGGCACGTAACATGTTGACCGACAGAGTTCAGACTGATAAGCCAGCCAAGTGGAACTCTTTTTCGTGTGAGATAGCTTCGAAGCACACGTGGTATCGAGACACAATACATGACTAATGCGGCCAAGTGACGTGACGTCCATTTGCCGACGAATATGCAGTCAAGCCGGCCTATCGGGCTTTTACGAGGCTCTCGAGACTGTTCGGTGTATCCGCTTTGCCAAGCACGACGTGCAAAATGCGATCGATAATGCTCGCGTAACGTTATTACCGGCAGGTAACATTGCTACCGGTAATAATGCGGCTTTTACGATCAGAATGCCGTCATCGTCAACTTAAACCCATTTCGGTTAAGGTGTGTCGACATTCCTGTCACTTCTGCTTATCACTTTTCATGATAAATAGATTTTGTCGATCAAATAACAGTTAAATAATCGCTACTTCTTCCACAAGTACTTGATAAATTTTCATTCATAAATTATACTCTATTTAAAAAATAAAGTGAAACTAAATCTTAATTTTTTTAATGAAGAAATTTGTTGTAACAAAATTGAATGTTGAGTTTAAAAAGTATTTTAACTTGAAAAAGAGCTTTTTTTCAGATGAAAATCGTTCCATTTTATTAGATGAAATGAAAAGTAATACTATATCTATATTTACGTCACACTTGGCTGATCTTAGACCCTTATAATTACTGACAGACCTCGAGCCAACGGCAGTGATAGTGTAATTTGCAGGTTCGATGAAAGTTTAACACTATGAAATTTGATGAACCAAGTTTAAGAGCATTTTGTTGTGGCAGTTTGTGGAGAAGTTAATTGTTTGATTATTTATTGCTGGCTGCTACATTTTGAGGGATATTGTTCTCGAATCTGCAGGGTATTTGTGTTAGCTTTGTAACAAAGAGCCAAGTTTCAAGTTTGTGTGCAGCTATATATTTGCTGACAAATTCAGTGTAATTTACTTTGTAAATATAATTTCAGTTTTACCATTTTTTAGGCTGCTACAAAATGTGTGGAATAAAATGTATGTCAGTATTTTTAAACCCGTACAAAAATACGAAAATAAAATACTGATCGGACAGAATTTAAAAAGCAATTGTTCGTATTTTTATAACAATTTATTAGCCAAGCACGGTTTCGGTGTAAGAATTATAATAGTTTTTCGCGTTTAATTTGATTTATTTCCATGAATATAAAAATTTCACTCTAAATAATACGTTATTTATGGATCGCGAACTAAAATACTGTCAGTAAAATATTTTCATAAAAAAGGATTTGAATAATTTGTTTCAGTTTGCAATTTTTAAATCAAATAATAAGTTTTTAATGATTCGTCGCTCAAAAATAAAAAAAGATTACTAAAAGGACATTTATTTGGAGTAAATATTGTCACTAATTTACTGCTTCAAAATAAACGAACTTAACAAGACTTAAAATATATATTTTATTTGAAATCATTTATTTTTGTTAATCTCACTGCACACGAAAAACAAACTCTAATCGTATAAATACAATCTCCGTCTGTTGACGTTATGATGCTGTTGAACTGCTGAACTTTTGTAAATCACTCTCTTTTCAAGCGAAAGTATATGAACTTCCAAAACATCGTGCGGTATTAAACGATCACACCCGGGTGGTGATATCACGTCCTGAAAATAGACCATACCACTCCGTAGCCTGTCAAAGCAATAGCTTCAATTAATAACATGCTTTTATAAACTTAAAATTGTATTATTAAACAAATTTAATTTTTATTCAGCCAAATAAATTATTTTAATTTAAATTATTGTTTTCATTATTCGAAACATTTTATTCATAAATTTTGTGTGTATTATTTTAATTATAAAAAATGTTAGTAATAAATAAAATAGTTCAATTCAAAGAAACTTTATCAGAGTTTAACAAAGTAATAACATTTTTTGATTGAACAAATTATACTTTTTGATTTTGAAAAATTAATATCAAGTTACACATGCGTGATCATATCAGGGTGCATATGGCCATGTGTATTGAGTGCTTATGCAGTTAGCCACAGGAAACGAGGGCAATGCGGGCACATAAAGGAATTGGCAAATAAATATGTATTACCGTTTCTTGGTTTGGCTTATGCATATAAATGTATATATGTGTACTCTTGGGCAAATGAATGATCGACTTTTCGTCTTCCTCTTCTTGCATGAATTCGAGAAATGTCTATTCAATATTTTGTTTCTTGTTGCAGGGTCCACCACAGCCCGGCCAGCCATACAAATTCACAGTTAGTGAGTCGTGTGATCGAATTAAAGAAGAATTCAATTTCCTGCAAGCACAGTATCATAAGTAAGTTGTTGTTGAAGTTATTATAATTCTAGTATTATGCATAAAAATAAAGCCAACTTTTTTTTTCTTGTAATCTTTTATTTTTGAAGCAAAGATAAAATGTATACCGCAAGATTTCTTATTTTATTATATTTATTAAAATCACATAAAATGTTGGATATTAAAATTGTTTGCATAACCACATCAGTTGAGCAAAGAAATTAATGTTATTTACAATTTAAATACTACTAGTTTCGAAAGAAATTTTACTTGATCAACATATTTCTGAGCTTAATAAAATTATAATTTATGATGATAATTTAACTCGACTAAGTAAGATATGTAGATGTTTTATAAAATCATTATGATCGTTAAAATAAAATAAGCTCATGAATATTACAACATTGCATAAATCGAAAACTTGTATTTTTTTAATGGCCGCAAATGATCTCGGAACTTCTGAAATGAATTTTCAAATTGATCCACCTGAATGAAATTTTTTTATTATACATATATAGAGCGATAAAAGTGCTTGGCATAAGCGATAACTGAATAATTTACATTGGCTATATTTTCTTGCCTTCTTTTTTTTGTTACCCAAGAGCACAGAAGTTTGTTCAGTACAAGTGTTAAGGTATTCAGCATAAACTTTATGCAAATAAGTGATAAGTGCGAGAAGGTACTTTAAATACAAGGCAACGTGTAAATTTTTCATAGCCAGCTGTTAACTTGTTAATAAAGTGTAAATAAATTACAAATGTTGATCACTTTTTTTTTCTTGTCCGAAAGAATACAAGTTTTCAATTTTTCTGTATTTCCCATTTCCCTAATGACCCGTCAACAAAAATTCTAAAAACGACTTGCTAATAAGTAATTTTTGTCTACAATTTAAAAGTTATACAATAACTAATTTTTCATTGCTAAAAAAAATATTATTAATATAATAAAAATTGTTAACAAAAATGATAACTTTTATATTTATCTTGAATCACGTTACTTTTGGAGATGACGAGGATGGAAAGAATGGGATAACAACGAATGAAAAACACAACGAGATTCCGAAATACATATGATGACGCTTGAGCAAACATTGGAAGATGATAATTTAATGTTCGTCAAAGCGGAAGCTCTCTCTCTCTCTGTATGCGCGGCGAGTGCTCGTGTGCAAATAGCCCGAGGCAACAGCGGTCTGTGATTTATTCAACGGTTGCACAGACGAGAAACGATCGACTTCCACGACGAGCACGAGACAATCGCTTTCGTCAAGTATATATTTTGCGAGCTTTCCAGGATGCATTGTGAAATCAGCGGTCATTCAGCGTGTAAATTCGCGATGCACGACGACAATTCGCTTCGCGCATTGTTACTACCGTATATATAGATATACACAAACTCGCATTTGTACAAGAAACCGATTGTATTGTGCCGGGAATTTGTCAATTTCACTCCTTTGTTTGCGTTAACTTATTAACGAGTCATAAGTGGCTGATAATTCTGAGACAATGATAATAAAAACTCGATTTTCATTCAATATTAATTGTAATTTAATGAAATATTGATTTTTTTCAATACATAAGTCAATGTTGAATCAATATTAAGCCAATATTAAATCAATATTAATTCAATTTTAAGTCAATAGTAAGTCAATATTGAATAAAAATGTAAATTATCTTCGATTAAATATTGAGTCAATATTATTTGATGTGTATTCAATGTTAAATCATTATTATTTAATTACCAATTAACATTAAATCAATATATGTAGGTTTTATTTATTTTTGATTGATTCGAAACTGTTGTTAATATTAAATCAAAGTTATAATATTTTTCAAGAAAATTATCAATAAAATTAACAAGTAGTTATTTTTCTGCAAAAATCAAACATCTTTTAATTTGACTAACTTATGCAAACCGTACTATTATAATTTCTAGTAACTGAGACGTATAAATAGAATAGTGAAACCTAGCTGAAAACAGTAAATTCACCTCTCGCGACAGCACAAGTGCTCACTCCCAAACATTATGATAGTCTTAATACAGTTTAGTTATTTATGAAATGCATTATTTCTACAACAATTTCTGCATATTGTGGTATTAATTAACATTCGCCGTTTACAATGGAATATGAATTATGAATATTAATTAACAATTCATACAGTTTAACAGAACCAACAAATTAAGAGAAAATATACTCATACACTCTGCGTTGATGCTTGAAAAAACATTTGTTGTTGAAAAGCAAATGAAATTATTATTACAGCAAACAATCGCACAAAGAACCAAACTCACTGGGACGAAAAATTGAAACTAAATTGAATAACAACAAACAATACAAAAAAAAAAGAAACAAGTACACTTTATCTGCAAAAACAATTGTGATTCTATACAAGTTTTTGTTGCAATTTTTAAGTTTCTTTATTCTCAATTTAATTAACAAAGTTGAAGTCTTTTTTCAAGTATCCGTAAAGATTGTCTGCGGGGGTTAAAAGATTGTCGTGGCAGTTGATCGTCCTAAAAGTCATTTCGCGTTAATTCATTTCGCTTCACGTGCAACGTGTTAATTTATACTACGTTCTCTCTTAACGCGTTAATTCGCCGGGGTCACGTGACGCAGAGCCAAACGGAAACTTAAATTACTGTTTCGTGTCGCTGGCCTCGAGTTATGTGTGTACATACAAGCGCAATAAATACACAGACAAGGGCATTAAAAGCCACGGTGGTTATAACCACCAAACATATCTGACTTTTGTCAGGCTACGAGCGTACACGCGTGGACGATGCTTGACTCAAGTTTTAATGGATCTTGACTTGCACGGAAGCTCGTAACCTATTTACGTACAATACGTTGCGCGCACACACACACACACAAACAGAAACAAAACTAACACACTTATACGAGTAAACAGTTGTAGAAGCGATGTTCTTTATGACATCGAAGCATATGCGTGTCACCGTTGATTTGAAGACGTGCCAACTGGAGGACGCTCAATTATACGCGCTTTTATTTGCGCCACTTCATTAGTGATCGAGCGTATTTATATACTACCCTTAATGTTGTTATAATTGGCATATTTTGGAGGATCAACGTTTCATTAAATAAGACGGATTTACATCGTCAGCTATAATTGATTGCGCAATAGTTTATAACGTTGCGTGTAATTTTCAGTCATTTTCTGTGTGCGGATTTAAAGTTTGTTACATCAATTTTTAGAATAAATTGACAAAAGAACCTTTATACAAACAGTATTACAACTTTGTAGATTTATAAAAAAACATGTTTGTTGTTCGAAATTGTGATTAAAAATTTACATTTAACACTAGAACTACCGTAAAATCTTGAACTCTTTTTATTTAATGATTATTTTCAGATTAAAAAAATGACTTTCATTAGTGAATTTGGAAATTGCATATTTAATGAGAAAGTAAAAAATGATAAAAAAAACGAGTTTTTAATTTCTTGACTTTGTTTTATATTTTATATTTAGAGGGATAAAATATTAAACAAAATTTGTATTTAATCTTAAATTAAATAATTGCTTTAAAGCAACATATGTAGCGGAAGGATTAATATATTAAGGAAATTACATTTTTTTAATGATTTTTGATAATGTAACGTCGTCATAAAAAATTCTGAAATGTCTGCACATCTATATCACGTCAAAAATATTGGAAAATTTTTATTAGTGTATTATATACACAGATCAAATTGAAAACAAAACCAAATCGTTATTATAGTATTTCAAGGGGTTATAAATTTGTACCCACTTTTAATATTCAAAAATAACCTAATTACCGATACTTGGAATATTTATTTTAAATTATGGTAAAATCTCAAGATACTTTTTAAAGTGAATTTAGAACAATTTATTTAATAAACTTAACGAAACAAATGTATATCACTGGTAGTTCTGTGTAAACAGTTTTATAATATTTAAACAAATACATTTTTCACCTCGGAAATTTGCAGAAACTAAAAAGACCTCAAAGGTATAACTGTCAACAAATTTAGAACTGTAGCGACACCCACTACTCGGCCGCCATGATTTCTAACACTGCTATCTATCTTACCTCCTAATACTACGTAGCCGAAAAATGTTTCGTTTCGAGACGCGCACAACTTTCCCGCAAGTAAAAGAAATTGCGGCTACTAGTATATAAGGACCCCTCGTTCCTATACTCAGCGTTTAGAGCACGGACTACTAGTCCTGCTAGGCAGTCCAGGGACGAAACGCAATTGGTTGAAAATTTGTTTTTCTTCCTAACAAAGTATACAAACAGGAAACTTATTGTTAATAATTAACACAAGAACTACACTACAAAAACAAGTGCCTTATTTGAAGTCACTTTTATCATTTAAGACAGTAAAAGTGTTTCAAAACAACCATTTTTTGAGAGTCATTTAAAAATTGACCATTTTGAGATGCCTTAAGTAGTAAAAGTGACTTAAAAGAAGGGCACTTGCTTTTGTAGTGTAGATCAAATGTTAAAAAAGAAATCGGTGTACAATGTAAATTCGGACAATCAGTCGTCTGTCCGTTCATTAAGTACACATTCTACAATACACATTCATAATGTAATGAAAAATGTTTGTTATAACTCGTGTGTAAGATCAATATATTCGAAAATTACATATTGCACACCGTCGCACGATCAAATATTTGAAAAGCGGCCGATAAGACGTTCTCGTTTGTTTGTTTTGGTTAAATTTCTTTCAAACAGGCTTATCTTATTTGCAAAAGAAAAAGACCTGTTTGAACGCATTATATTTGACTTTCGATTAAATACTTAACGCTCATTCAAACATTGATAAACATGTGTCTGTTTTGATAGCAAAGCGGCACAGGTGTAAGTGCAATTGCGCAAAAAGAAATTCAGTCAGTCAAATTAGTGTCCATCAATTGATTTCTCTGTGTGAGCAAACACCAATTTAGAACTGTCCAAAAACTGATCTAAGAACAAAGATGCTTTTAACTGAGACGAGAAAAAGTGGATTAACGTTTTCTTTATTGTTCGAGCAGCCTTAAATTGGAGTGCGAGAAATTGGCCGGAGAAAAAATTGAGTCAGAGAGATATTTTGTGGTGGTAAGCCGCTAGAGACAAAACACACAAAAGACTAGCAAAAACGAAAACCAGAGAATGAAAACAACGACAAGATTACGACAATATGTTTCACTTATTTTAACCCATTTTTACGACTTACGAAGGATTGTTTCGGGCGGAGATTATCCGCGAAACTTGAAACCATCCACTGAGGCAATCGTCTAGCTTTGTAGAGAATTCTGAGACTCTTTTGTTATGAAAAAGTGGCTTACAATCTGGGCGATCAATTTTGACATTTTATTTAAAAAAAGCTCTTTAATTATTTTATTCTACTACAAGTAAAAATGTCCTTGCTGAAAAAGTTTATAAAATATCTTTTGAAATGACAAAGTTTTTTTTGGTACAAAAATGTATAGCTGTTTCCAAATGTGGAATTCCACACATGGCAAGTATTATGCCAATTATTTGCATTTGATTATCATAATTATACAATTAAAACTACTTTCTCGTAATTAATGACTGTTTTGGGCCACTCTTTTTGTGACAAAAATAAACTGAAAAAGGAAACTAAGAGGAAAAAAGTTTAACGAAAATTTGATAGAATAATATGTAATGTCATAATATTGATCGTAAATTGTAATCGGTGGCAAAAGGTGTTCCATCCTGTTGGCAAATGATCCTGTACTGTACATAGGTATTCACACATACTCATCTCAGCAGATACACGTATATTGGTGCGCGCACAGTGGAACACGAGGCCCCGCAGCCGTTTACATACGTCGACAATCATCAACAATTACTATCGATGTTCGCTGCGGCTGCACTAATTGTATGTTTTAACAGCTTGGCTGTGCACAACCCTACCGCCACATCCTCGACTTTAGACCATGATCATCGTCACGGCGTCGTTCACAAATTAATCGAGCTGAGTGCGCGACTAATCACGAATTGTTTCGACGAAAATTTGCAAAAAAGGGTTAGCAAAATTTTTTACCAATTTTTGCAAAACCTCACTTTTAACCTGATTTTCAACAAATTGTAAAATTAAGTTCAACATGAAAATTTTAATCTGATTTTATAATGATCAATGAAAAACTTTGACCTGATTTAATAAAATGTTTTGTCGCGTTTATAATAATGTAAATATTACATTTAGGTTTAATAAAACCTTAATTTTGTTGCTCGAAATTTTTATATAAATTACTTACACTTTAATAAATTACACCGATATTTACAGGATACAATTTTTAAAATCATCAAACGTTAAAAGTTAATGACGATAACAAGATCGCAAATTAATTACTGTTTTACATTAATTAATACATTATCACAAATTGTTTTAACAGTAAATATTATTACAGCGTTTCTTCGAGCAAAATAATCAATTTCACTGTATTATATTAGCGAGATTATAATTAAAACTAAATTTAAATTGACAATTTCTTTTGTGAATTGCACATATACACACAACACTTTAATTTGACAAACAAAATTAATCAAACTTATTGATATTTTCATTGCAGAAAAATATGACTGAATATTTTAAAGTTCATTATTATTAGATTTACGTGCAAATAGTTGGCAAAAATTGTCGTCCAATTTTTGAAGTTGAAAAATATTTTTGTACAAGCGAACAAATATTTGCTTCAAGCTAATATGTAACTTTTTGTGTAAATGAATAATAATAACGTCAAGTGAATTAAAATATTTGTATGAAAAATAAAGTTACATATTTTTTTAATATAACTTTACAACGAATTTTGCTGAAATGTAAAATTGTTCGATGTTTTGTCGCCTCATGTTATGATCTAGGTCTGCGTACAATATATATATATATATATATTTTTTTTAATTTTTTTTTCAAAAATTTAAAATTGTCCTGTTCTAACTTTTCATCGTCATTTCCGTGTTTTTTACGAAAATTAGCATATTTAAGAATTATTTTGAAAACTAATACTACTCAAACTGCACAGTAGTTTTCTGTTAATTTTTTTTCATTAACACTTTCATGGTGAATCCTTCCCTCTCTATTTTCAATATGTCTGCCGATAAAAAGAGAAACATTACGATAGGTTAGGTGTAAAGAAAGAGACACGAGTACACACAATCAAACCTCACACCGACAACGTTTCGTGATTTTTTATCATGAGAGTGTTAAAGGATGTAAAAAATTTAATTTTG